>JAULBZ010009027.1:0-10302 GCA_032360805.1 Neoturris breviconis | reverse complement strand
CCCCCCCCCCCCCCCCCCCCCCCCTTATACGAACCTACCTACATAACATACGAAAAATATCTTGGCCCCCAAGTAAGTGCAATAGTTAACCCTATCCCTACATAACTTTTGAATGAATGGCTTATACAACTAGAAATGTTAGCACTTTTCATATGATTTATCTAGGATCATGTCGAAAAAAAAATGATAACTAGGGATAATTTTCCCTTAGTAACCAAATTTTTGACAGGTGTCAAAATGTTAATTATGTGTTGACCCAATATTCTCAAATGCATGTAGCCTATATACAATACAAAAACACCAGCATTCTTATACAGTGTATTCATAGTACTATGATGTATGTGAATCATTTCCATAAGCTAGGTTTAACTTTTGCTCGGTTATGCAGACGACTTTTTAAACGTCAATTTTTTGGAAAAATGACTGGATGATACAGTGTTTGCTATCCAAGCATCAGAGTCAATGCAACTGGCATGCAAAATTTACATCTGGTGGGAGAGTTATTATTGTTGTATAATTACGTTAAAATTCGTTCCTAGGGGAAAAATGCTGAATCAACGATCTTGCATTTGATTTGTTTCTTCGTACCAATCAATTGCAAGCTCCTTGACTTAAACACTCTTCAGCGTAGATTTTCTTTCTCAAATTGATTGATTTTGACTTCTTTAAAGCTGCTAAAATATCTCCTTTTTGAAACGAATTTTGGAGATTGCTCCTAACAAGTAATTGTCAGATATCAGTTGTGAGGAGTGTTTTTGAGTATAGTTTTCAGCTTTGCAAACAGGTGATGTTTTTTTCAGACTTTACATGGAAAAAAGTACTAAATGATAAATCCGGGAGTTAAAATAACTGCCGGTAATCACTGTGGAGGGGAGATTTTCAGAATATTTTCAGCCAAATTGGCTAAATATATTTTGACAAGTCTATCCTCCGAAGTGATGACTGGCAGTTATTAATTTAACCCTAATAGTCCTTTAGTGATACTCATCTTCATTGTCATAACATTAGACTAGAGAATAATCAATCAAGCTAAGAAAATCAAAATATAAAATGGGAATCGCATGAAATCCCGTTCTCTTTTTCATAACATATGTCGTTTTCCAAGGACACCATATCGATAACTGCTGAAAAAAGTGGGAAAAACAACAACTTTGTGTCTGAATAAACAATTACCTACAGCTTAAAACTTTACAAAATTTAAAAATCATTATTTTTAAAGTGGATGATTCTATAAATGACAAGTAACAGGTAACATCACTTTCAACCAATGTAATGGTTTTATTTAGAAATTGTGCTTTCGAATTTGCATAGTGGAAATCTACCTTATAATTATTTTGTCCTTGTGAAGTGGCAAGCCACAAAATGTTATCAGTTTAATCTTTCCAGCAGATGATGTTTACATCAATTCTAACACAAAGCTGTAATTAAATCAACAAACTAGTTTTACCTCCTCTAGGAAAAAGCTTGCTGATTATTTATTATTTCTTTGTAAGGTTTCAATAAATAATTCATATTACTCTATGATGTTTCTTGTATTCACGTTTTTTTTATAGAACTCTCTTTATAATAAAATAGTTTGCTAGCAGATGGATTTTTTTCTTCTTAGCGACTTTAGAATTTCAGTGAAAACAATTATTTCAAGTAGAAAAAGGAGTGTTATTTTGCTATATATTGGTTGAAGTTTAGATTTTTTTCTCTTAAAGTGAAAATTATTTTGCCAAACTGGCATCGAATAATCTTAACAATCTGGAATCTCCAGTAGCAACAATATCAACTGAATCAGTTGAGTTGATAAAAATGAAAGACAAAGAACAGAACCATAACGATAAAAATGTGGATTATGGAATGGCAGGTTGTTAATACACTATAAAAACTTCTTAAAAACAAGCCTCAATATAACTGCCGGACATCACCTACAGAGGAGTGCTTTTTAGTATAGTTCACAAAAACACTCCTCCACAGGTGAGTGTAAGACAAATAACAAGGATTTTTAAGATATTTTTTCGTAAGCTGAAACAGCTTTCCCAATAGGCATCCCAATCCCGTGGGCAAAAACTTGTTTAAAGTCCGCAGTAAAGGCGCTAGGACTACGTCAAATGACGTTCTTTTCATACCCATATATTGAGTAGCTTGATTTGATTTTAAATTTGTGTACTTTTATTTTTTAGAAACTAAAGAAGGCTTGGGTGTCTGCACAATATTGCTATCAATCTTATCACTTATTATTGTGATATTGACGTTTCCGCTTTCTTTGTTTTTTGTACTAAAGGTACATAATGGTGTTGAAAATATTGTTCAAAGTCCGCAGTATAGACACTAGAACAACGTTAGAACAACCTTTTCAACGTTGTTCTAGCGTCTTTACTGCGGACTTTGAACAAGTTTTTACTGATTGGGCACAGGTCCGTTGCAAGCTTGTTGTCATAGCACAATTATGTGCAGATTTTGTTGAATATGAACAAATTTAATGTCTTGTTAAAAAGTTGCTTTTAAGATAGGAACTTTTGAGGTGGTTCTTTAGTCTGTTGATCAAGACAAGCCTTAATATAACTGATTGATATCACCTGTGGAGTAGTGTGTTTTTATTTTTGAACTCCAAAGCTGAAACACTCCTCCGCAGGTGGTGTACGACAGTTATATTTAGGCTTGCAAGAAATTAAGAATATAGTTTTGGTGCCACTCATTGTGAATTTTTTATCTTTACCAGTTGTGTTAGACAGGTTATTCTCAACTGAAAAGATTATTCTCGACTGAAATTGCAGTTTTCTACTCTGATTTGGTGTACATGTGTCACTAATTTTCACTAAAATAAAGTCGTCTTAAGAGACCAATGAAAGTTTTTGTTGCCACACTTTCTTTGGAGATACTATATACAGTTATATCGATTCCTGTTATTTCAGATATCAAAATGTCGATTAGAGTACGAGCAAAAGATTAACGGATTGTTACCAGCCACAGTGAAAAAGGTAAAACATTGAAAAGACGATACTCTGGGGGAATATATTCGATATTTACCCATTGTTTTGAACAGAAAACTCCTTCGCCTAGTATGTTGTACATTGGTCGAAATAAGATGAAATAATCACTGCGGATGAGTGGATTCTGACCAGAGCTTCTGGCTACAAAGCCTGAAGCTATATTCAATAATCCCTCCTCCATAGTGATTATTTACTCTTATTTCGACCACTGTTGCATATGTCAATACACAGTCCTTATACAGAGATATACGGGACCATAGTGATTTTTACGCTCTGCTCGTTTTGTTCCCATGCATGTTCGAAATAACATAAGTCTACTAGCCTAATAGGGTTTGCAGTACTTACAGTACCTTTTCCGAGAAACTTTACATCGAGATCGAGGCGGTATTTGCCGTAATATTGCCTCGAAAAGTGAGTTTTTATTTTGTATGATGCAAATTTCTTTTTGTTTTGTTATTCATAGAATTGTAAAAGCTAATGTTTATAGCTTATTTGCAAATGAAATTACGTTTTTAGTCTTGATGCGCCAGATCATTCTTTTTTATAGGAGCTAGAAGATACAATTGATTCAATGAGACAACAAATCCATATGTTACAAAGTCGTGCAGATCTTTTACAAGAAGAACTTGATGTTTCAAATAAATTCACATATTCTAGAAATCATTCAGAACTTAAATATGAAACATTCAGTTAATCAAGGGATGAAATAATATGACCTCCATGATGAAGGGTTTTAATATGAACAAATCTAGATTTTGATTGAGTGTGAGCTCGATGGCTCTATACTCTTTTCAGCAGATACTAATTGCAATTTAAGAATATAATTAAGCATAAGAATGTTATTAATTATCAAGCCTGGAGATGAACTGCTGGACGTCAGCTGTGGAGGAGCATTTTTGGAGTATAGTGCTCAGCTTAAAAGCAGCTTAAAAAACACTCCCCCACAGGTGATGTCCGGCAGTTATAATTATCCCATTTTTATAATTATACCATTTTCTTGAGATATCTACCAAGGTAATTTTTAAAAATACAACATTTCAGAGAAAGGATTTGGTTCCGAATGTTAGCTAGGAATGCTTAATATCAAAAATATGTAAATAAGGAAATATAAACCAATCAAAATTATTGATTTAGTTTGATTGACATTCATGCTTTGATAAATTTATCAAATGGATTTAGTTCTCTTAAATGATGTCAATGTCTAGACACATTAATGTTTATTTTAACAACACTGAAAACTGGTATTCTAATTTTTTTGCAGCGCCGACAAATCGCTTTTATCTAATTCCACAACAACTGAACTGCTGACGCATGCAATTTTATACATTGCGCAATACCATAGTGGATCAACTCCTTATATAACAAACGTTTATCTTTAATAAATAAAAGACATTTTCTGTTAAAATTACGTTTTATTCCGAATTCTTTTTGCATTTATTGCAACTTTGCAAAACCATTCTTGGTATATTACTTCCAAGTTGATAAAGTTTTGTTTGTTTTCCCAACGGTGTCAATTAATTAAATTAGCGTTGAAATTTGTCATTCTGTCATCGCGTAGTTTTTAATTTTTCCAAACGTTAATTCTATAATAAGGTATTATGTCGAAATTGAGCAAGCTACAAGCCAATGGGAAAACCTTTGTTCAAAGCGTCTTTAATGCAAACTTTAAACAAGTTGGAAATTTGGAATAAATGTTTGATCACAATTTAGTTTCATGCTAATAAAAATTTTAGTAGTTACATTATTTATGTATGTTAGATTCATTTTTAATTGATTTTTATGCATCATTATTTCCCTGTATATTATTCATATACTTTTTAAATTATTAAGGCCGTTTTCCATTAGCGTAAAATTCCGCGCAGAATCCAAATGAAGACATTTCATTGGTAGAAATTGACGTGTGACATCAATTTCTACCAATAGAATGTCTTCATTTTACGCTAATGGAAATCCAGCTTTACAGATTATACTAAGAAGCTGGTTGTTAACATGATTATCATAGAATTATTCTCCATAAGTCCTTACTTGATAAAAAACGACATCAAGTCAGAAATCATCCGATGCAGGTATAAACATTTGTCAAAGCGTTGTCTTGTGTCCAATAGGCGACCCATTGGCACTTCGTTGGTGTTTGAAAGAGTCTAATTTATATTTGCTGAAAAACTCTTAGATAAATTTAGTCATTCAGATTTGAAGCAACCCCAGTGTGCACACTACGTCAGATCAATGGAGACGACGCCGTGTTGACGTAGATGTAACGTCAAGTGCCTGTAGGGTCATTGAAATTATATTCAATGAGGGTTCTCATTCTTGATAATACCCAGTGGTCACAAAATGCTTTGCCCAATGGTTATCGAGCATTTTATTTCCGCTTCGGAATTTAGAGCCGTGTAAAATGTAACATCAAGAATGTCTTTGATCACATCTTAGGGACCGTCTCAAAAATATAATCTACAGAAGAGAGTACTGAGTCAATGATCTTGCAATAGATTAGATTCTTCGTACCGAAAAAACCAATCCATTGCAAGCTCGTTGGCCTAACACACTTCTGTACAGATTTATTTTGTCAATTTTAGTTGATTTAGCCCTACCCAAAAAGTTGGTTTTGGAGTGAAATTTTAAGATGGTCCTTACATGACTTCAAAATTACAGGAAAGATTGTAACTAGTTCAGTGATTATTTTTCTGATTTCCAACGCACATAATATGCAATTAAATCCTATTTTTTCTTGACCGTATTGGCTAGAATACAATCGTTTATATTTCAGTTAGGAAATTAGCCTGATATGTCAGTTAGGAAATTAGCCTAATATGTCAGTTAGGAAATTAGTCTAGTATACTAAGTTTTACCTTTTTCCTTCCTTTAAATTCCTTCTTTATAATCTGATGTTTTAAGACGTAAATACAAATTTTTGATATCCCGATTAAACGTAAAGAAGGGCGTTGATTAATTGAAGGAAAGAGACGAGAAGCCTTGCTTATTAGGAAATATAACGAACACAAATTTTGAGATATCTACCTTGTGTTAGCTCAATGATCTTGCAATGGATTGGTTTCTTCGGTACGAAAAAACTAATCCATTGCAAGATCATTGACTCACCACTCTCTGTAGATTTTATTTTTGAGATATCTACCTTAACAGCATTAACTTTCGCAGACATCAATTTTCATGGTTTTCCCTAGTTTTAACAAACACCGCAGTGATAAGTACCCACGAAATTTTTTACCATGCTCAAGATATAATATAATTCTTATTATGCTTAACGGCGAAAATCAATGTCCACGAAATGTACTCTTTTAGGTGAACATTCTAGCAGTGTCCTTGATATCAAAAAATGCTTTCTTTTTTCAGCTAGATTTATAATGGAATCCTGCGATGAAATCCGCGAAAACATTGAAAATCTTCTTCCGGAACTAAAATGGAAGATCCTCTCATACCTGCCTCAAGATCTTCTAAACGAGCTTAATCTATCAAACAAACAAGCATGGATTCTACTTAACTTACGAAATACTACCAGTCTTGTATGGAATGATGCGATCAACTGGATAGACAAACTCAACTGTATCGAATTGATACTATCTACATCTTTGTTTGTATTTACCATGTCTGACCTTCATAATCATATGGAAGAAGGGAATCACCATTGTTTCTGTTTAAATACTACCAAAGGAGACTGTTTGCAATTCATACCAGTACCTGACGTTGATGGATTTATCCTGAAGAATGAAAAATGTAAGGATATCCCATGGTCAAAGTATTCATACGTATTTAATAGTCGAACTGAATTTCGAATGCCCGCTTCTGTACTTACTGGTACATATCATGATGGTAACTTTCGAAAGTGGAGTCCAGTCTTTCGATTATTAGAACGCGAACTACAACATGATCCCTGCGTGAAGAATTTTTTTGAATCTGTGAAAAAGAGAGAAAGTTTCTATGCGGAATCAGGAGAAGAACATGACGACATTATTGACAGTTTTTGTTGTTATACAAATGGCTTAGATTATGAATGTAGCACTTGTAGCGAGTCGAGTAGTTCTTCAGAAAGTGAGAATGATATTGCATATAGCCCACCAACTACTGATGAATGTTCTTCGGACGACGACACGTGTTCTGACATGGAAATAAGCTGCGATGAACTCATATTCCTAAAAGATGAAATTATAAGATTAGTAGCTGCTAGTCAACAAGAACGTTCGAAACAACACAAGGAAGAATTGTTGAAAAAGATGGCACGAAGTAAGGGTCCAGAAGCTATGGATGATATATTTTCAAGAGAACCATATAGAGCTATAAAAACAGTATTCTGTCACAACTTTAATAACTTTGGATCCTGCCACTATGGGCAAGCATGTAAGTTCAAACATGAGATAGCACCTGTATGTACGTTCGATTTAAAATGCACTCGTAAGAATTGCGGATATTATCATAATCCTAAACCATCACATAGTGAGCAAACGATGTTGGAACAAGCAGATATTATTGATGTGATCCTCAACGAAAATAATAATAATGGGAAAAGTGAGAACGATAAGAACAGCATTGGGGAAAGCGGGAGCCAAAATAACAACAACATTGTGAAAAGTGGTGTTAAAGATATTCAAATAGTTCGAGAAATTATTTCTGATCTTTCAATTCGTAGTAAAAGTGACTTAGTGCCCGTTGAAAAGGAGACATTTATGGAGGTAGATGAATTAGAAGACACAGAAGAAAAGAACGGAGGCGTGAAAAGTTGTCAGTGTGATGAGTTGCAAGAGGAGGATGATCAGGATTGTGAGGCAGATGATGAGGAGGAAAAAGATAACATTGATACTCTCTTATGGAATAATTTTGTCACTGAAATAAAATCAAAATCTAATCTTGAGTTTCAATCTGAACTTAAGAATGCAAAACGAGAGAAATATAATAGAAAACGAGCAAAACATAATGAAAAACATCCTCTACCTCCTGAATGGGAAAACAGAGGTTTCCCAGATTATAACAGCTTTCCTCTGCTTTTTTTCTTGACGTCGCATCCAAAGAATGTAAACAAAGTACATTTGAAATACCGAATGGAAAGAAAAAATTGTATTATCTGGAAAGTTTTTGAAACATTATGTAAACGTGGTAACGAGTACGAAGAACAAATAGGTCTTGCTGTGATACCCTGTACTTCAACCGGTTTACCTCGCTTGCCTATTTGCTGTGGAGATCAAGCTGCGGTTGGCTTATTTGGCACCGATGAAATGTTGGCTATTGGAATGTTTGAGCTAGAGAAGGGCCGTGAACAGAATCTGCTTGATGGCTATGACGACGAATTGCCGCCAGATTATATGAATTTCCATTATCGGTATGATTTAGAAGGATAGCTATACCATTATTCCACATGTCAGATAAAGGAGCAACAATATTAGATTGTCTGTTTCAATTAAATAATCACGCCTCAACCGAACTGCCGGATATTAGCTGCGGAGGAGTGTTTTGGAGCATGTGCTCAAATGTACACCTTCGCTGGTGATAGACATAGATCCCAGCCGGCAAGAATCTGTTCAAAGTCAGCAAAATAACGTTCAAAGAACGTTGTTCTAACGTTATTTTGCTGACTTTAAATAGGTTTTTGCCAGCTGGGATTTCACTACAGTCTTTATTTATTTACATGGATTTAAGAGAAAAATATTATAATTTTTGACAGTAGGATCCATGACAAAGGTGTGATAGATTTATAGTGTATGTATCTAGATACACACTGCCAATTGAACAAGGAATTATTTGCTGTTTTTTGTATACTCTTTATTCGTATACGGACTGGGTATTTCCATATATGGCACACTATATAGAGAGAGATACATGGGTCCGTATACGGTAGTCTTTTAATCGGGGATATGGCCCCTCTCTGCTGGAACGAGACTTCTTATTGAACCAACATTTTTTTTCGACGTTGATAAGATGTGTGCCCACTGGGCTTACTTTATGTCGGTCATATCCAAGTTTTTCCCCAAATGCACAACTTTAGTGTCACAATTTTTTCCGGGCACAGATTTTTGCGATTTTTGGACACATCCGCGAAATTTTATTTTGTGAATATATTACTTTGGAGGCCAACCGCGAAAATAAATAACCACGAAATCTAACTTTTACGTCCACCCGCGAATCAACAATTTTTTATTTAATTACTTTACAAACATTGTTACAACAGTACAACTCCGTTCGCTCTTCCCTGTTCGAAAAGGCAAGAAGCCATGGGAACAAGGTTGATATCAGTAAAAATCTGTCTGTGTTTAGAGTATTCCTTGATGCGTTTGGTGATGAAGTATAGAAAAGATGTAGTACCAATAATATATTTCTTTTTACTTCTCATGATATGATTCTTTTGCTAAAATAATTCCTACGACAGAAATCTTTGCCAATTCGCGAAAGTAAATTCACATGAAAACGTAATTATTGTCGCTGTCTACAAAACTTAATTCTAGTGAAACTTAATCTTCGTTAATTCATCCTCAAAAATTCATTCCTGCGAAATGTGCTTTTTTCCTCATTCCGCGAAAATATGTGACATTAAAGTATTACTATAAATCGCAGTGATCTATGTTCCACATTTTCTGTGTACACCTTTTTTTATAAGCATGGAGAAAATTCACCTGAGGCATAATTGTGCTAATAAATTAATCAGTTTAAACTTCTAAATATTCCTACTGTACGGTTATTTCCGTGCTTAAAATATATTTTATATTTAAATTTTTACTTTGTCTAAAAAACTTATACTACCGTGATGTATGACGGTAAAGCGTAAGATGTTGCAAAAAAATTATCTTTCCCGCTCGGTTTTTTCTTTTTATGCTGATAAACTTTATGCTTATATAAAAATGGTGTATGTTTATTTCGTGTGGTTGGTAATTTATTTCTTACAGTTTTGTGTTGTCAGATGACTTAGATTTTGTAAATATTTTTCTGCACATTTATGCTTGAATTTTGTTCGTTATTTCAAAACCGGTTTTCTTATTTTTATTTCTCATACTGTAGTTCACGTCAATTAGGACGCCAGGTTTTCCATTGACTGAAGTAGGCTGGTTGACAATGTATCCTTGTTTAGAGGATTTTCAAGGTTATACTTATAGATGTATGCTTACAAAAAGATGTAGTTCAAAATTGCTTTTTATAGATAATGTCATTGGAAGATATATCATCGTTTCGTGTTTTTGATTTTGATTATTAATTCTTGTGTTAATCCTCTCTCTTTTCCTTTTTTTTTTGGGGTGGGGCAAAATTATTTTTTATGTTAATGTAATCTGATGACAGTGTATACATGACCCAGTAGGCAAAAACTTGTTCAAAGTATGAAAGTGTC
>JAULBZ010009026.1:0-10302 GCA_032360805.1 Neoturris breviconis | reverse complement strand
TAAAGTACTTACCACATGAAGGTCCAGTCCCCCAAATTCGTGATCCATATCTATTAAAACATCTCAAAGGAAAGGAGCAGATCTGCGCTTAATCGCTCCCGGTATCGCTCCCAGTGGAACAAGGTAGCGACGATGGCGTAAAACTCTTCTCCCCATCTATTTCAAAGTTACTATTAGATGCCCTATATCGCGTTATGAAGAATGTCATAATTACTATTATTAACATGTCGTTTCGCAATGAGCTTTCTAAGCACACAATCATTAAGTCAATATATAGGCAATAACATATTTTATGGATGTATTATGACGATTTGACCTCACGTTCGTCTTTCTCGCTTTCTCGCTTTCTCGCCTTTTCATTTAACTCGGATCACAAAGGTCACGTAGATTTGACCAACATACAAAGATTATTATGATAAATGCAGTTTCAATTTTCCATGAAATTATGGAAGGATACGATCCAAAAAAGACGCTAACACTAATTCACGGAGAAGATTCTGTTTACAAAAAAATAACATGATTGTTTACTTAACGATCAACACGTTATTTCATGAAAATTGTTATAGATAGGATGCCGATTCTTATTTTTCTCAGAGGATAGGTCGCTGAATGGACACTATTTATGAGCGTGGCACCTGAATAGCGCCCGCCGCCCAAGCTGGGGCGCCAAAAAAATTAGGTCCGTTGGAGGAAGGGAATTTTTTTTTTGGTGACGTCACAACCCAAATCACCAATTTCAGAGGTAGGTTGCCGAATGACAGAGCACGTGCTTTTCAATCGGCAACCTAGTGGTCCACACCAACCTTGTATGAAATAAAAAGGCATTCCTTAATTTTCGAAAATCTAGCCAATCAGAGGCCAGTTGCTATTTCCAACAGGCCTGTGGTTGGCTGAAATTGGTTGGTGCGCTACTTCTTATTATCAGATGATGCTGGCACCTCTTAAAATTGAACTTTGCGAGCTACCTTCTTTGTATGCAGAGGGGTAAACCCTAGAGCTATCGTGGAACTTGAAACAGTCTTGAAATCTTGAAACAGAATTCGACAATATTCCCCCGCCACTTAGCTTGATGGGATTAGTTTCTTTTTCTTCTCTACCCGTCCACCTCTAGGAAATCTAGGAACCGAAAGGGTCTGACAAGGCTTTGAAGATCGACTTGATAAAACTGTCTTAGCTGAAGTTGAAAGACTAGCACTCCCTACTAGCAGAACATTATCACTATTACTTGATGATGTGTCCACCCTACCTTTCTTTTCAATAAATAAATTAGAGACTTGGGACTCCTCCAAATATATAACCTCCTCAACAGATGAGCCTGTAGCGTTATGAGGAACGCAATCTTGCACAATGTGTGGATTATCAAAAGAAGGGAATAAATTTGGCACTAGAGCAAGTAAAGGATAGGATTGACACTCGACAGAACATAGGTGATCATTCAAAAGAGTTTTATAGAAAGTTAAATTCTCGATCCTCTGTGTTAACCCTATTATATTATATATATTTTTACGATATATCCTGAACAACATATCAAACGAAGTTCTCCTTTGATGACTTTTAATATTTTTTTACTAGGAACATTTCGGTGTAATGACAGTAAAAATATTACGCAGAAGGTGTGTTGTCAGTGCTCCCCTCCAGAGAGGTGTATAGAAAATGTTCGTTTATTTTCACAAATATCCTTTGTCTATCGATATAAGATTTTATTGAATGATCTATTGTTTCAATATTGTTCAGTCCATGTCATATGAGTTATTTGCTGCTCTCCTCCACAGTTTTATTTAAGAAATATTCTTATTGCTCTCCTCCACAGTTGTTTTTTAATAATAAGTCTTTTTATTAATTTTGATACCTCTGGCACCCCATAGCACCATAGATAATTGGTTATTTCATTCATTTTAATGGTAAAAGACTAAGCAGAGTTTACTAAGTGTCAAATAATTGTATCTATATTGTAGAAATTCTAATTTCGACTGAAGCTGACCGTAAACTTTTTGAAGAAACTTTTGTTAATTTTGGCGCGCTATAGTAGGCTAATGTGGACTTAAAACAGTTTTATTATATAATTTAATGAAAGGCATATCTTTGTGCACTCTAAATGTGAAAACAGAATCAAAAAATCTTATTTTGTTCCTGAGATATAGCCAATTAAAAATGAGGTAAAAAATGGTAATTTTTTCTGAAAAAATGCTGATGTCAGCACATTTTTTTGCAAAATTTAAATTTGACCGAATTCTTATAATTCTGATTTCAAGAGCTAATTACATGCCAATTTTCACGCTTGTAGTATGCTTCTGTCTTCAAAAAACGCCCCCATATATTCAACGTACAAAAAAAAAGTCCATATATAATAGCGTTGTGTATTCACATCCAGCACAATAATATAAAGCTTTCATTAAATTTTATTATAGTATAATGTGTGTATCCGATCTGCTACAGTGATTTAAGTTAATTCTGTCTTGATAAAGATGTTTCAATTGTTAATTTGACCTGAAACTTTATCAACTTAATAAGGACATGAATTCCTAATGTCATGTAAATTTTTTGTGTTTATCCTTGATATGAAATTTCACAACTCTCCTCCACAGTGACCTGACATAATTTTAACTTGAAAATGGTGTTTCAATTGTTTATTTGAACTGAAACTTTACCTTCTTAATAAATACATTATTTCAAACATTGACATATGTGACTAATTTTGCGAAAAGGGGCCGTCACATAATTGGCTATACCGTCAACAGCATCAACGGAGCGTCACAGAGGCGTCACATAACAGTCACAACCAGAAATTGATGCCATCACATACCAAAAAGAATTGGTGTCACAGTCACATCCTGTTTTATAATTTTGAAGTCACACCATTCTATCTACCATCACAATCTGTTTCAATGTGACTCCTAGCATCACATTTTGTTTTGATGTGACACGTCACATGCATCACAGATCATAACCTCGCCATAAATATCATTCTTGCTGACAACCTGAACCAGTCAACATCATCTTTGTACATTATAATTAAATACCTGTGTTGTTCCATCACAGACAGACAGAAATGAGCTAGTTGCTTAGCTAGCTAACTTTGATCTTTGTTCATTTCATCGTGTTACATCTTTACGTAGCTTGCAGTCTCATTCTGGATATACAGACAGTAAAGTAACATCACAATTATGCCTCTTTCTTCTTTAAAATTCGTAAGCCAAATTATTTTTGGCTTCATACGTTTGTACATTGTGTTTACAGTTTCTTGTCAATAGAAAATAAATTTTATTTTTGTGCATGTCTAATTAAATTATTCTATATGTATTCTATTTCATTTGACCTGGTTTCTATTTATTCATTGTTTTCAAAATTTATATATTTCAAAGAGTATTGATTTATATGCTAATTGCGATCATACCAACTGCTTAATACAAATGATTTCTTTGATTAGCAATATGAAATATCCAATGCTGACGAACAGAGGAAATATTCGTTATCAAATATTTGTTATCAATTTTAAAATCACATTCGTTTAAAGTAATAGAAACCAAGTACTTACAACACTCGCTATCAATTTTTTGGCGCATAGTTTCTTTCAATGAAAAGATGGAAGTAGTATAGCACGATTGTCGCACTATCTTAGGCGACGGTGCGTTATGAAAATAACCTTGCTTCTTCTCTCTTAAACATGACTTATTATAAAAGAGGTGGAAGGCGGATTTAAGAATATATAAAGAGGCTACTCAGTGGGCAAAAACTTGTTCAAAGTCTGCAGTAAAGACGCTAGAACGATGTAGTTCTATCGTCTTTACTGCTCGAACTTTCAGACTTAGCGTAAATGCAAGACGAGCGCAAACTTACCCTGAAATATCCTGTTTTACCACTGAAAACAGCTAAGAATACATGGTTGCTAAGGAAATTGGCCATGGTTGCTATGGGAAATATCAAAATTCTTTTTATATTTGACTTTAATTTTTCAAGAACCAAATGAATCTGAAACCGGAAATGGTACCAGTAAGGTCCGTTTTTATTAATAAATAGTTGACAGCAACTTTAGTTCCCAGTCCATTTTTAAAAGTTGTGATTTAAAAGTTAATGCTACCACAGGTTGTTTCAACGTTGATCCGATGCCGTATGTCCACTTGTTAGTGCTAAATTAATATCTACGTTTTTTGATATACTTACCATTGATGTTTGTATGCTGTTTTAGTGATACTTACGGAAGAAATATGAGTCAATATTATCATTTAGACATCATTTTTTTTCTACGGAAGAAATACGAGTAATTACTATTATTTAGACGTCATTTTAGTGATATCTGCGGAAGAAATACGAGTCAATATTATCGTTTAGACATCATTTTAGTGATACCTATTAACCCCCGTATTCAGAAAGCATCCATAAAACAACGTTCGAAATTTGTTTACCAAATTGTTACGTACGGTGTTTTTAGACCTGACCATTTTTAGATGTCAAAATGAAAAGTAAGATTAAAATAAATTTTATTTCAAGCTTTCATTATTCTTTCAACCTTTCATAAAATCATTATCTTCTGAATTATAACACCTGTAACAAAGTAAGGATCGCTTTTAAAAGAGGAGTAGTGTCAGAATAATAAATATTAGGAAGCGTCAAAACAGGAGTCACAAATTAGAGTCACATTTTTCGTTTTTAATTTGTGACGCCATCAAAACAAGAGTCACAATCAGAGTCATATTCTTTTGTTTTTAATTTGTGACGCCATCACATTTTGACAATAGAAAACTGGAATTTTGTGATGGCATCAAACCAGTGGCGTCACAATAGCATCAAACCAGCGTCACGTTACAAACGTCACATATATTGTGATGGTTCCTTTTCGCAAAATCAGTCACATATAATGCAAATCTTATTTATGTGCTTAGATTTAACTTTCACTTGATTTAGTGGGCTACTTTCAATACTGTACCTTTTATTTTTTAATTTTCTTCCTA
Source organism: Neoturris breviconis (assembly GCA_032360805.1). Lineage (NCBI taxonomy): Eukaryota > Metazoa > Cnidaria > Hydrozoa > Anthoathecata > Pandeidae > Neoturris > Neoturris breviconis. The sequence goes on along the minus strand of JAULBZ010009026.1, from coordinate 5,353 downwards.
AATAAGTCGCTCTCTACAAGGCATCAAGGCCACTACTTGACAAAAGAATGATATAGTTTACAGAGATGGATGATAAGAATTAACATTAAAAAGATGATAATTGGCATTACACTTAAATTTGAAGATCATAGGAAGGTGATCTTATTGTGTAGGATCACACGTCTAAAATCCATGTTAGTAAAAAGATCGCACGCCTAAAATTATAAGATGTATCTGTAAGATTTGAGTTTGATAACAAAGTAACAAGTATTGTCTTATCCAAGTTCCATCTACTGTATTAACTTAAGAGTTTGTAAAATTAACTTATCAACAGTTTGTTCCATAAAGTTCTTGCGCTGATAGTTGTTAGTTGTCCATTTTACTTTTAAGCGTACAAGTTTTGTTATTTGTTCAACTGATTTGTTATTAAAATTTAATCTCTTAACCTGCTTTCGATTTGTTAAATATAGACATTCATAGTCATAGAGAAGTAACTTGATAAACTTATTATAAATTAATAATAGAAACCAGTCTAGGATCAAAGGTAAATGGATGAGTGATTCCTGTTCTCATTCTAAAAACTTCTTCCAAGTCTGCAGTAAAGACGCTAGAACAACGTAGAATGATAGTGTTCTAACATATTCACTGGTAACTTTGAACAAGTCATGTTTACCAGTTGTAAAATAATAGGATGAACAATATGTCTAGACATATCTATTCAAAGTAGAATGTTTATTTCATGGTCATGACTATAAAACGATAAGGTTATTAAAGCCCTATTTGAATGTACGTAAAATATTTCGTAATTACACAGCTACGACTAAAACAATGTTCATTTGTTCTTTGCTTACAGAAAAGGAAAGGAAATCGATAGTTTTTTATAATAACACATATGTGAACAACTTCTTCCCGAGTAATAACGCTGATAAGACTAGTTTTCTAGTTTTGGTGTTTGGGGTTCACCTATACCAACGTGGCTCAGGTCGCTAAGCTGCTGGAATCGTCCCCCACTTTCAGTGATTTTTCTTGTCGGGCCTTGCTGACAGAGTTTGCCCAATCGAGGCGATCGCTAGGTAATCAAGGCTATCAATTGATTGGCTCTAGGCTAGCTGTTTTCTATTGGTCCAACAATATTATTAATTATTCTTTTCTGAATCTGGTCAAGTAGACAAACAGCAGAGGCACCAGCCCAAATATGGCAACAGTATTCCATACAAGGACGAATGGTAGCCTTGTATAGATACAGAATACTCTCTGGAGAAAGAAAGTTCTGAGCTAGATAGAGAGAACCAACTTTCCTAACTGTAGACTTGGCAATCGACTAGGTTAGACTGAGAAGAAGAAACTGGTTTTTCTTGGGAAGTTCAACTCCATCATAATGGAGGGCAGATAAGGTTTCTTAAATCGATTAATAGAAAGAAAGTTTTGGATTGAATGCATTGAATGTAACAAGTAATTTATTGCGCCATTTAACAACAGTACGCAGATCAACCTTAAGCTCAGCAGCCATTTCAACCTTGTCAAAGACGTCATTGGACTTGCGCAAACACAAATATACTGTTGTATCATCGGCATAGATAGCTAATTTGCTCAAGATGCTGTCAGTATAGTCGTTAATAAAGGTAAGAAAAAATGTAGGACCAAGGAATTTTTGGAAAATTGAATAAGAAAAACATAACTAAATGAATGTAATACAGATATTTGTTGTTACGTATTACCATTTGTCATACAAAACAGAAAATAAAGTTTGTTTTTTATTAATAAGTATATTTTTTTTTTGAAGGAGAGTGGGGGGCTTATTTAATATAACTCTAATTAGGGGGGGAAGGCACTTAATCGAGGAACTACTGTTAGAAGATTAACCATCAAGGGCAACCCTTATTTCACGATTTAATTAATTTAAAGGGTCCTGAAACACCATAATCTTTGAGTTTATGTAGAAGACTAAGATCGGCATGCCAAACCTTATCTAGAGCAATAGCTCACTTTAAACATCTGCAGTTGATCTACCAGAACGGAAACTATATTGAAAATCTGAGAAAAGGTTGAGAGAATCCAGATGATTAACCAAAGATCTGTTACTAATGATAGGTAGAAGAGTTATAGGACGATAATTGTGGGGATCAGATCTCTCACCAGAGATTTTGAAAACAGGAATGATAGAAAGAAATTTTTAGCAAAAGGGATAACAAGACTCACTAATACACTTGACAAATAATTTGGATTATTTGGAAAAAGTTCAGGAGAACACTCCTGAAGAACGATAATAGGAACACCATCAGGACCAGTGGCCTTTGATGGGTCAAGCCCAGCAATCAAAGCAGCAACCTTTTTAGAACTAATAACAAAGTTATCACAAAAGATGTGAATTTGTCCTAAGTGGATAGTCAGGCAGACTATGTCTAGAATCATCAAGAGTTGAATTATTGCTAAACAGCTTTGCAAAAAGCTCAGCCTTAACTTTAGCAGATGTAAAAACTTCAGGTCCATGGAATAAAGGTGGGAGTGAAGATTTCCCTTTGTTAGCAAAGCTATTGTAAATCCTACAGAAATCACCAGAGAGTCAATTTTTTGTGATGTCAGTCTATTATGAACACTGTGCTCATAAACAGATTCGGCATCTTGAATGACTCTTTTACAGTTATTTCTAGCAGAAGCAAATAGACGTTTATTCTCATCAGAATTAGACTGTTGAAGAAGACAAAAGTAGAGATTCATATGAGCAATAGCATGGTGAGAGAACCATGGTGAAGAATGAGGTTTTACTTAGTATTTATGAGATGGAACAAAGGCATCTATACCAGCCAAGATAAAAATTCCCTTGCATAAGCTTCAGCTTGCAGATCAAAGACAGCATTCCAAGGAACATCACAAAGAAAGTCATGGAAGTCACCTTGACGGAAACTGTACAAGGTTTGGTGCACTGGTGATTGCTGAACAGCCTTAGAACTAAGAGAGATGTCAACAATAACAACAACATGGTCAGAGTTGCCAATAAACCTTGCAAACATTTTGGTTAGAAGATATAAAAAGGTCAAGTAGAGATGGTGATTAATCATCATGATCAGGAAAGTGAGTAAGAAAATCAACAAGTTGAATTAATGATTGGGACAAAGAGAAATTATAGTTGGTACCATTAAAATATGTCAGCCAAGCAGAGTAATGGACGTTAAAGTCACCAAAGACGCAAATATTTGCATTTGTATGCAATAAGAGCACACTATCAATACTGCTGGAGACAGAATTAATAACACTGCAAGACTGGGATGAAGGAGAGCGATAAAGAAAGAAAAAATAGTTAGAGAGTGAAGAAGTGAGAGGCAAACGATAGCAACATATAGGTCCATTGGTAAGTGGTCACGAACAAACAGACCAAGATCACGCTTATGTATTGGAGAGCCTTTACTTTTAATAGGAAGATATTCATGAACCACAAAATTGTTAATACTGATAGATGGATTAAGGTTGGTTTCACAAAGAGCTAATACATCTGGAGAGGTATCAGCTAGAAAGGATTCTACGTGAGAAAAATTAGAACGAAGACCACGGATATTAGAAAAAGCTAGAGACAAACGTTTGTGTGATGTTTTAGAAACTGGTTTAGGTTTACTAAAAACTGGCATAATCATAACATGAGTAAAATAAGGAAATTATTGCAGAATTCAAACTAGATAGCACAAAAAGGATCAAAACTGAACAATATTGATAGTTAGATCAGAACCAAATTGCAAATACAAAAAGCTAAGTTGTGGTCTTGGAGTTGGCCCACCAAAGTAGATACAGGGACATCAATCCAAGCGCAGACTTGGCACTACAACTACTTCGGTATTATGCAACTGTTGATGGAGCGGCCTCTCTAAGAAGCTAACAAAGAGTTTGGGCTATGCAACAACCAGACAACTGCTGGCCCAGTACCCTCAACTTAGATACATAACTATCAAAGACTAGAAAATTACCAAGCTTGTGCTAATCGGAAGCTTTATTGCAGTAAGTAACCAGCATTCATCGCTCTAAACAAATAGAGCACCACTGGTGTAGCACCAAAACTGGTCCAATAGGCAAGGAAGGGGTGCGAGAAACATGGTTGAAAATACATTGAATTAGGAACAGGACGTTTTGGTTTTAATGGGATACCCATTCTTATTATTATCAGCAATTGAAGAAAAATAATTTTTAAAGAGTTAATTGTCACATGCAGGTGGGAGATGCAGAAATAACATTTTCAACATCTTTTTAAATGTTGCCAATACTTTTTTGGTGGTCCCAGGCTCAAGGTAATGAAAGTAGGGTCCTACTGCCAAGGTCTTGGACCAGGGTCCTAGGGCCAAGGTCTTATGGGCAGGGTTTTAGTTTCAGGGTCACCTTGGGTCCAGGGATCAGGTTTGCCTTGAGTCCTTGGTTAGGGTCCCAGGCCACAGATCGTTAAATAGATTTCCTTCGTAAGGTTGCAATTACTACTGAGAATATCACAAATGGTAACAGGTATATTCTCTATTTTTGGCCCACCAAACAAAATTTGGATTGGCTATTAATATCACTTTGTGGCGGTGGCGGCCCGCTTTTCTTAATAGACCATGTTCCCGAAGTGCAAGCATATTGAAATTCAGAACAGCATTCGTGGCGATATTCTAGAAGGACTCACCAAACGTTTTTCGATTTCATCCACTCAGTTTCGAGTTTTGCGCAAAAAGGTTTCAAATTGAGTTTTCGGTCAAATGGACTGAAAAGGCATGGTACCATCCTGAAATTTAGTTATATAATTCTAGGCAATATTAAGAGACTGCTGGCCAATTGTATTTAATTTTGTCAATTTGGGACCGAGTATTGTTGAAAAAGAGATTTTTTTAAAAGTGGAGACTTAGAATATTTGAATTATGAGGCTTTGACCACATATAACATAATTAAGAATACAAATTTGCAGGCTTGGTGTTAGCCTCTATGAATCGCTAAAATTACAAGGTAAAAGTGAAGATTTAGAAAAAAAAAAATATATATCATGAGTGGCATTATTGACATCAGAATAACAGTAACATAGTAACATTATTAATACTCCCAATGCAAATTAGAAATATAATGACAATACACAATTCAAAAGAGTAAGATTTTTCTAATAAAAGAATAAATTGTTTTAATGAATATGTAATCTTCTATTTCATTATTCTTTATTTTTTCTTAATTTTGATAACATGATGACAACCACCTTCACTTATTGTATTAACTTAATAAATTAAGTTTTTAACTTTTATCAGTAAATTTAAACTAGCGGTAGGTTACACTATATGCCCACGTCAGTTAGTCAATGTTTAGAACTACGGATGTTTCAGCTCTTTTTAAGATCATTTCCTGTGTAGTAACTGCTTGCAGTGGTTGCCGG
>JAULBZ010009025.1:0-10303 GCA_032360805.1 Neoturris breviconis | reverse complement strand
GCCAAGTTGGCTGAAAATATTCTGAAAAATCTCTCCTCCACAGTGATGACCGGCTGTTATTTCGAGCCCTGATACTAGATAATAATATGATACCTCCAAGAACTTTCAACAAATGTTTAATCAAGGTTTCAATAGCACTTGCATCACTGCACTGGAGAGCAAGATATTCAACCGCTACAACAGCATCATTGCGTAGTGAAGCATCCTGTGAGATGAGATGTGCTAAAATGGATATAACAACAAATATTCACAAAGGTGAATCAAACAATAATGCAACTTATTCTTCTAATTTTTGGTTTTACTCAAATCCACCGATAAAAATAGTTAGCATTGATGAGACTCAAAACAAATAACTTATTTTTTTAATAAATTGCTCTTTGCAAGGCACCAAGGCAGAGAGCTATAAAATACAGTTCACAAAGACGAAAAATGAGAGCTAACATTACATTTAAATTGTTGAAGATCATAGGAAGGTGGAAAGCAAGATAATGGTAAAGAATTCCACAAGTCAGATATACAAGGAAAGAAACTAGTTAAACAGTAATCTTTGTGACAAAAAAGTGACTGAATGGTACAAGGATGAGCCAAACCTAAATACTTAGTCTTATGAATGAAAGATTTTACAGCAGGAGTAAAGACTTCAATTCATCAGAACAACTACCATGGAAGTACTAATGAAATAAGGACAGTGAAGCAACATTGCGATGATGATTTGTTAAGAAGAAAAATACTCTAGGAGAACACTTCTCCTCTACTTTTGGGGCACTCTATATTCCAACATTTACTTACAACATAAGCATTTTGAAAGATCTTCCACATACTTTGATAAATCAATAGACAAACCAAAAAGCAAGAGTCCAACCGCTAAAAGAATGAAGTAGTTCGTACAATATTATAATATTCAGTGTTTGAAATAATCTCTGTGGGGGAGTGATTTTTGAGCATTAAGCTATGCTCAAAAATCCCTCCTCAACAGTGATTATTTACTTTTATTTCAAACACTGGTAAATCCTCATTTATTATAATGAAACTAATATCAAAATTCCTTACACAAGACTTATGATACACATCATTCACCATTGGATGCAGTTTTAATGTCTGTGAGTTTATTTAAAAATTTGATTGTTGCCCTAGACATTAAATTGGGTGGGGTGATTTATTGAGTGGAGTGGAGTAAAATAGTGTAATATATCTAGCTTTTTTGGAGTGTACTGTGTTTACCATTGTTTGTTACAAAGAAGGAATGATACTTCCATAATTTAAAGCTCACTGCAAAAGTCTTTCAGATTTTGTTACATTAGTGGGAACAATGTAAGGAAGAACAAACCAATCTTATTTCGAAAATTTACTGATTTTAATGATTTTGGTGCATTTGAATTTGTATAGCTTACCCCTGGGCATTAATACCTGCTGGAGGGGTGTTTAATTGGGAGGGGCATTAATAAATTGTTAAATTTTACCCGTGGACATTTAAATGTGAGGGGCATTAATTCAAGTGTCATTAGTATTAGTGTCCAGTACTATATCAAAAATGTACAAATTTGTCATAAATAGCCAAAAGATTGTATTTTAAGTTTTCATGTGTTTGCAGAGACAAAAGTGGGAATTGAAAATTTATTTTCTTATAAACACCTTCTAAAACAGTTTCGGGATTTCGAAGTAATGCTTTCTGCATGATCGGTATAACTTCTGAAAACTCATCATGTGTTAAGTACTTCAGAAAGGGTTTTGCATATTCCTAAAAACAAAATTAAACGTATTAAGTACAGTGCTTGAAAAAGGAGCAAATAATCAATGTGGAGGAGTGAGTTTTAACCCTATTAGTACTGGGCTTTTTAGAACTCTTTAAACTCTGTAGTTGTACACATATTATTCAAGGGTTACCATATTTTCAGTAATTAGCGTCCACATTGAATTAAGTGCTCCCCTTTGGAAGGATATATTTTATTAGCATCCGCACTGAAATAAACACCCAGAGCGATTAATAGAGAGGAAACAAAATGTCCGTTGTTGATATTTTGTTGAGGAACATGATGAACATGAAATGAGAAAGAAATATACCATTGAAGTTTAAGTTACTTCGCAAAAATGTAATGAAAAAACTATATCACATACATCCCATACATGTTGTGAAAAAATTATATCACATACATCCCATATATGTTGTGAAAGAACTATATCTCATACATCCCATATATGCTGTGAAAAACTATATCACATAAATTCCATATACGTTGTGAAAAAAACTAAAATGATATCACAAAATAATAAACAAAACAATTGATTCTTCAAGTAAAATTAAAAATATTCTGAGCACCCACCCGTCCTGAATTTAGCGTCCCCATTTAATGAACACTCCTCTTAAAACCAATTTTATTATGCAGGAAACATGGTATTTAATTGTAAATAAACTAGTTAATATACATCCATCCACATTAGAGCCATATCAGAACCCACCCTACCGTAATAACATAAATACTTCTGGATTCCTAAAATAGCATTACCAAATATGGCATTATCAAAGAAAATAATGAAAATAAAAAACAGAAATCAAAGTTATATTTACCAGACAATGTTTTGAAGGTCTTGTTTTCGTTTGAATACAACTTTTAACAAACATATCAATTAAACCTTTCTGGAAGAAACAGACAGTATTAATGTCAGCAGGAACGAAGTAAAAGAGCGTGAATTTTCACATTTTTAACTGAATATGCATATTAAAGGAGATCATAACAGAAATTTGTAATTATCAGTGATAAAGTCTCAGTAGAGGTCACAATAAAGTGTTTGAATAGATTGAAAGCCAGTCTTGCAATTGACTGTATTGATGCTTCATGGTGACCATGTATATTTAAAGTTCTTCTAAAGGAATGTCTCAAAAATAGAATCTAGAGTCAACAATCTTGCAATGGATTGGTTTCTTCATTTTTATTGAATTTGGTAGAATTTAATGCATTTAACTCTACCAAAAAAGCTGCTATTGAGACGAAATGTTGAGATAATCCCTAAATACATACCTTTTTTGAAGGTTCGACACTTGAAACTGATTTTTGTGTTGTAAGATACTGAAAGATATATCCAACCATGCAAAGTGATTCAGCCTAATGGAAAAGGAACATGCTTAAATCCTATGAGCCGCATGAGCTTATTCCAGGACTAACAGTGGGCAAACAATAGATTCCTACACGGATGATATTGCTCGGATGCCAATCAGAAATTTCATTGGTTTAAAAACGTTCAAAATGACGGTATGAAATTATGTTTAGCAATGATACCATTGCATTGAACTGTAAATAATCTTTGTTGATGTCAATTACTGTCAATGTCAATTTTTTATTGAGATTTTTTAACTTGAAATGAGTATAGTGGCGAAGGTGATAGTTCTGTTACATCAAAATTTCAATACCTGTGTAATAGTCCATATACAAACTGTTTCCTTCGGGTAATACCGGAAACTATCAATTTTTTTAGGATTTTAGGGGAGGAGCACCTGTCAGAGAGAGCGCTTAAAAGAGAGGAGGCTTACAACTTTTTAAAGATTTTAGGGGGGCTTATTTGAGGAGGCACTTAAAAAAGAGTGGCTGCTTATTAACAAAACACAAAAGTTGCAGAATTTATAGATCCTTCCCTATTTTTGATATAAAAGTAATCATAAAAATGAAATTTCTGTGTATTTTTTTTTTATTTTGACATTGCTAACTATGAACTTTGCATACTCTTGGCAGTTTTGTAATAAGAGGGGATGCTTATTAGAGGGGGTGCTTTTAAATATTTTAAGAATTTAGGTGGCAAGCTTATGAGGGGGTGCTTAAAAGAGGGCCCTTATTGGAGAATTTACCGTAACCCATTAATTTAAGGAATGATTTATAAACAGAGTTGGTATAGGTGGTATTCAATAGCATAATGTGTAATATTCGATCTCACAAAAGAATCTAAAACTCACGTGATACTTTTCACAGCTAATAATGACGTCAAGATATTGTGAGAAAATTTCTGATGTCTAAAATTAAGAAATGTTTGTTATATAAAATCAACTTTGGAGAGCTCAAAATAAAAGCACATATTCACCATAGAGGCAGGATTTTTGAGCATTGCTCCAGGCTAAGATTCCATTGGTAGAAATTGACATCACACGACAATTTCTACCAATGAAATGTTTTCTTTTGGATTCCGCGCGGAATTTTTCGCTAATGGAAATCCACCTTAATAGTGTCTTCTCGTATCATTTTGACATATTCTGATATATAAACTCTTGTCTTCTAATAATTTAATTAATTATCAATATCTTAAACTGAAAAAGCATTTACCTTGGAAACTTTTAGCCACAATTTCGCTGAAGATTGATAACGTTTTGAACGTTTTGATTTGACACCACATACAGCACTATAGCAAAGAGACTCAACAGCAACAAGTTGACTAAACAAGGATTCGTCTTCTGATTTCTTTGGTAAATATGTGGAAGAAATTTTACTACACCAGATTAACAATGTCAATGATGATGAAGCATAAAGTATACTGAAAAGAATAAACAATTTTATTACATCATTGAAAGTTTTAATTTATAAAAGTCTAAATTGCAAAATGCGAAGAAGTACCTAACAGCCAAATATTTCACTAACGACTGCTTACACTAATGATGCTGTTAGTCAAAAAAGTTGCACAAATGGGCTATACATTATCCTTTCAAAACGGATGCAAGCAAGCACCTGAAAACTACAAAGCCTGAAATTACATTAAAAAATTCCTTCTCCACAGTGACTATTTGGTCTATTTCAAACACTGCGGTGACGGTAGTTATGTTAACATATTTGACAGCAAATGCTTAAAGAGCATATAATACCAATCCAGATAATAGAGTAAAATACTTATTCTGACTGTATTTGCATGAGCTCATTGCAAGTTCTATATTTTTGAGAATGATGAAACATTGATACAAATTGAAACTTTAGTATTCCGAAAATTCTAAAGTTCACCATTATTAATAGTATGAATATCAGTATTCAAAATAAGAGCAAATAATCACAGTGATTTACTTATTTACTTTTATTCCGATCACTGAAGATATGTTAAAAGCAAGTTATTACCTGGGTTGGTATTTGACAAACATAACTGCATGATTATTTATCTCATTCAGCAAATATTTCACAGCAAGCAAACCTAGAAAGTTTTAGAACTGATATTGTAAGTACTAGTTGGAGGTTGGTGCTACACATTTCATTTCTGCAACAAATCATATTTTCAAACTAAATCTAAACAATTACGTAATCCACCGCACATATTGGTACTGTAGAATATTAAGCTTCGAGGCGTCGGGGCAAATTATTTATGAGCATGCCATGCAACAAGTTGCAGTATGTAGCCAGGAGTAGAAGTTGCAGTATGTAGCCAGGTCATTTTTCCATGCAATACAACAAAGTCACAAACAAAATAGTTGCACAAAATCAATTTAATTTGATCCTATGCAACATGGCACAGAACCATAAACAATAACAATAAATTCATTGCACAGAAAAATAAGCAGCATGACAAACAACATCATTCAGGATTCGAATTAACGATTTGTGATTCAGAAATCACATACAAAAAAAAAAGGATTTCACATATCACTAATATGAATATTCTATTTAGACATCTCTATGATTTGATTGATCAAAAAGGTTTCCAGTTCTGTGGCATGCTGCTCGCACTATCTTTATCTTTATTGATGTTTGTTTTATGTGAAAATTACCATGCCTATTAAATAAACCTGGCTAGCTTTTGAATTTTATTATAGGCTAGTTGAATTTACCTTGTAACTTGATAGGGAGTTTCTTACAAATGTAAACAAGAATAGGAACGTCTTCTACTATCCAACTGTTGTTGTTAGGTATTTCTTGTTTCGATAATCATTGTGTGAATTTTGTATGTTTGACTTGACATTCATCTTATAAACATCTCAGCCTGGCACAAATTCAAATTAATTTTCACGTTGTGAATAATGCGTTAAAATGAAATTATTAGGGGAAACTCTAACAATGCAATGGCTTCTGATGTTGTTCTTCTCATTCTCGGATCAAAACATCGATGTAAAAACCAAAAGAAGACATTCCATTGTTGGTACACGATGTGTGTCAATTTATACCAACAAAATGCATGGCTGTTGTTAATTAACATCTTGCTTAATGTTAGATCCTTAACGAAATATTTTTTGCGGAATGCAATATATAATTATTAACTATTTTTTATCATGCCACACATAGCAATCCCAGCCTGTATACAAAAGCATACGTTTCCATTTTCAGCAGTCGTTCATGCAGTGAGACTAACATTGCCCTAAACAATTTGGTTATTTAATTATTCTGAGAAGTAAATAAAGTAATTCATTCATTTAAGTCTTAGTTGTTATTCTTAACATGTGTTAATTCGTTCTTGATTTTATATTGTGAGATAGTTTTTGTTTGTAAATTATGCTTTCTCAGAATGGCAGCAAATTTTTCGAAAGGATGAAACATGCATAAATTACCTCGAAAAAAATACAAAATACTGCATTAAAACTTAATTTCATATTCTTCATCGGTCTAATTCTGACGTGAATAAACTTATCTTTGGTTCTGCTAGAAATAACTGCAGAAGGGTCATTCAACATGCCAAATCTGATTTTGAGCATAGGGTTCATGACAGACTAACATCTCAACAGATTGGCTTTCGTGATTTCTGGCACATCTATAATAGCTTTGCTAACAAAGGGAAATCTTTAACTCCACCTTTATTCTGTGGTCCTCAAGTTCTCAAGATAAAACTGAGTTTTTTGCAACTCTGTATAGCAATAATTCAACTTGTCATGATTCTGGACATCAACTACCTGACTTTCCGCTTAGGACAAACACACATATGGATATTACTTCTAAAAAGGTTGCTGCTGTGATTGCTGGACTTGAAACATCAAAGGTCACTGGTCCTGATGGTATTCCTGTTATCATCCTTCAGAAATGTTCTCCTGAACCTTCTCCTATGCTCCCTAAGTTGTATGTCAAGTGTGTTGCTGGATATCCGATGAGAAATCCGTGAGAGATCCGATTCTCACAATTATCGTCCTATAAAGTCTTCCACAGATCAAATGCGGGTATTTTAACTGTTATCAATATCTGAGGGGAATCCAGAGCTATGGATATATTAAAAGCTAATTAAGTTAACTAAATTCTTTTCTCTCGGATCGAAAATTAAGAGTTGTCTCAATGGGCAATCTTCTAACAGCTATTCTATTTATGCTGGTGTTCTCCAAGGCTCAGTCATTGGTCGCACACTTTTTCTCATCTTAATATCATCTATGCTGATGGGTTTCTCCATCAATTTACAAACTTCTCAATTTATAAAAAGCACTGTAAACTTACCATGTTGAGACAAAAGCTTTTCAATGAAATTCAAAACAACACGTCGTGATGTTCCATCCCTAAGAATATATATATTTTGTTATTCTTGTTGTCCACCCATGTATATTTCGTGTCATTATCAGTGGTCAAAATAAGAGTATATAATCACTGTGAAGGAGAGATTTTGGCGCATAGCTTCAAGCTTTGTAGCCTGAAGCTATGCTCAAAATCTCTCCTCTGCCAGTGATGAGTTGCTTTGGGTGCTTGTTTTGTTTCAATTGCTTATCGATTTTTAACAGGTTCAAACCTGTGCTATAATAGAATGATGTGCAAATAGACTAATAGGGAAAATTGGGATTCATTGACCAGTACAGTGGCTCGAAATGAAGATTATTCACCTCAGTACCAGAAGTTAGCTAACCAAGATGAAAGTTAGCCAACCAAGATAAAAAATGCAGTTTTTCTAAAATGTTATATAAAAAAAAGGAAAATAACCAGGGTACCTGATAGCTATATAAAAAGAAAAGACATAGCTTATCAAGAGCTAATTAGATGGTTCATTACATATTCAAAAGAAAACCTTTAAAATGAGGGTGTACCCTTAAATAAGAAGAAAAAATGTGCACTCACAAGGTAAAAAATCCTCCTCAAACCAATTCTTATTGAAAATTATCACGAAGAGAGATATTAAAACTATAGCGTTCAGCAAGATATCTCTATAATACATGGCTTGAAATAACTGCCCGTCATCACTGTGGAGGAGAGATTTTTCAGAACATTTTCAGACAAATCTCTCCTTCACAGTGATGACTGGCAGTTATTTCAAGTCCTGTAATACATTTCTGTAATTGCATACAGTCAAGTCAAAACAAATCAAATTACTATTTCTACATCAAGGAAAACACAATTTCGATATATTAGTCTAGGTAGAGTATACCACTAAAAAACATAACTTAATTAGACTGGAGTATCAAAATTCAATTACAAGGCGATTTTTACCTAAACTGATGAAATAAAACATGCTAAAAAGCATACCGATTTTGGCTCAAGAACACATAGATATCCAGACAATAAGCACTTTAGATGCAATCAAAATTTTCGAAAGCACATCGAAAAGCTTTTTTTTTTAACAGCTGATACCTAACCTAAAAATGACAAAACCTCTTTGTTTGTAGATAAGATTTTTAACCTATACATATACCTGTATCTTAAGAGTGTCAATGAAACTATCCTTGAAATTACTTTGATATGTCCCTCTTGTAAACCTGAAAGAAAAGATCTGTATGTTTAACATTTCAGAGAAAAAAATATTGGTTATTAGGCCTCTGAATTCACGACAGCATTCTCCTGTGGAGGAGCACCTTTGGAAGATAATTTGCAGCCAGTAAAATAAGAAGAAATAATCACAACAGTGGGACCGTTGATACACAATAAGTATTAAAAAAATAAATGTATAATATATGTATAAGAGAGTGATTCTTTGGCTCTTGTACCAATGTATATGTACTTAATAAATTGACTTAACTTACCTGGGTTTTCAATACATTGCAGGAGCTCATGTCCAAACAATTCTTTGCGTATATTTACAGATGCAGTAGTAACTTTCAACAAACATGACTTTAAACACTTTGCAAGCTCTTCCAGATTATTTTTGGTTTCCATGTTTCTATCATTTATAAATAATTTTGTTATTTTTACCATACCGTATAGTCAGTATTCAAAATAATCACCGTGGAGGAGGGATTCTTCAGCAATGCTTCAGGCTTTTATCAAAGAAATGGCATTAAAAGTAGCATGCCTAAACCGAGTGTAAGTTAAACCTAGCACATAAATATGATTTGTATGCAACATTATACATCATTGTATATATATATACGCTAAATAATAATTGAGAATATGCATAGGAAATAAACTATGCTTTTAATGTTTTAAAGAAATTGTGTCTTTTTAAAACTAGATGCCAGTATGTGTGAACGATCTCACTTAATCTGATTGAATGACGATAAAAAACGATCATGTAGACTTTCATTCCCATTGACTGAACCACTGATTTACGTTAACCCTAATACAGAGCTTTTTTACCGATAATGATTTCTTTGAAATTGTGTAGCGCTTGTTTTAGTACTTTCTGAGTTCTAGATAGAGCGTTTTGGTTTCTTAGGGACAGTTAGTTACCTTATTAAGCTTTCATAAGTCGCTTGGCTTATCAAAACTCGGTTTTGTTTTGAAGAATTCTTTTTAGAAAAAATGAACGCATGTGAATTTTGAGCTGTTATGGCCTCCATTCATGTTCATATACTGTATCCTATAACTATTTCTGATGTGTTTTCCAGGTATATATATAATTTTTTATTTTTTTTGCAGAAAGTATTTTTTTTTTTTTTTTAGATTGATAATTCGGACACTCTGTCCGATTTCTCACCCAACAAATTATATATCATTTGAAAGATAATTTATTCACCTTTCATTTGCCTTTTTTACCCCATTTAAAAGTATTATTTACTTTTTGTAAAATCAAAAGTACAGTATTGAAAGTAGCCCTCCAAACCAAGTTAAGGTAAACCTAAGCACATAAATATGATTTACATACACACATTATACTTCAGTGTTTGAAATATGTCTTTCTTAAGATGGTGAAGTTTCTGTTCGAATAAACAATTGGAACACCTTTTTCAAGGTAAAATAATGTCAGGTCACTGTGGAAGAAAGTAGTGAAATTTCATATCCAGGATAAACGCCCAAATTTTACATGGAATTAGGATTTCCTGTCCTTATTAAGTTGATAAAGTTTCAGGTCAAACAAACAATTGGAACACCACTATCAAGGTAAAATTATGTCAAGTCACTGTGGAGAAGAGTAGTGAAAATTTCATATTAAGTGAAATTTCATATCCAGGATAAACGCCCAAATTTTACATGGAATTAGGATTTCCTGTCCTTATTAAGTTGATAAA
>JAULBZ010009023.1:0-10305 GCA_032360805.1 Neoturris breviconis | reverse complement strand
TAAATGCAACAGACAGATAATAGTCTATCAGTAAGCCATTTTGACCTGCATAAATGCAACAGACAGATAATAGTCTACCAGTATGCCATTTTGACCTGCATAAATGCAACAGACAGGTTTGGTTTATAACTCTGATAATGATATCTGAAATTTAAATAAAATAACGTCAAAAAATCGCTTTATGTTGGATAGATTATGTTGGATGGACGCCTATTTTTTCAATTTGCTTAATCCTTTACATTTTTAGCACCTGTGAATGTCTTTTAAAAAGTGTTGCAACTATAATTGGTTCTCAATTTAGATGGCAAACTTTGGTCCGTCTGACATACGACCACAACAGTTCAATAAGAAATTTAGCACATGCATGTAGCTAACATTGGAATAGAACAATAGAGGCTATAATAAAGGATATAAATATGTGATTTAACTATCATTGTTTGTTTATTTTACACCAGTATGGTTTCAGCTAATCTCAAATTTGGTTATTCCAAAGCTTCTATCTCGTCCGGACATAAAATTTAATAATGTAACTTGGGCTGATATGTAGAATATTTCCCTTTCAACTTAATTACCAGATTTCGTGGTCCACCCGTGTAACAAAATCAATAGCCCCTATCATCTATTGAATTTTGCAAATTTGACAAAAAAATTCAAATGTACGCCAAAAATGATTATGGTCCTGCATAGCTCTCTCTATATATGAAATGTCCGTTCAACATAATTTTGAATTGCATAATACTATTCTACAACTGATCGCATAAATTATAAGACATTTTACGAATTTCAACAAGCAATACAAGCCACAAGTAAAACGTAAATACGCAAAATGACCACTAGACGTCCCTTGAGGTTTATCTCAGAGGTTTATCCGAGTAGACTTAAGACTACTAAGGGCTTAGGATCTTGGTTCTTTTTGAAAACTCGACAAATACTGCTGTTCATAGCAGCCTAGTACCCAGGCTCTAGGAACATATTCGATTTTTTTTCTCTTTAGGTTTGCTACCGAAAGTTTATGGCTTTTTATCTAATTGGAAATTCGGAATTCTTGCTTGAATTTTACCTTGTCTCAAATATTTATGTGATTGCTTGTAGGTTTGGAGCTGTATCGCACTGTCTATTTTATTCTGATATAGTCCGGGGGAGGGGAGGGGGATGCATGGTAGTTTTTAGAAATTGTTTCAACCTCCCTGCTCTAATTATTCCCCTCCTCCCGCTTATTAATATTTAGAAATCAACAATAGCATAAAACAGTGAAATTAGAGTAAATCAACTATCGACTAGGTAGCCCCTAACCAATACACAGCGATTGTAAAGTACAATGTTTTAGTATCATGTTTATTTAGTAACTATAGAAATTTGACAAACCCGCCACTTATTCCACTGTCCCGCTTAATAAATTTGGAAGAATTTATAACCCCCCGTTTATTCCTATCTCCCTAATTTGATTATAATCCCCGTATATTTGATAGTATAATTTCCATATAAGGAAATACACAGTCTAGATATGGCAATACACAGTCCATATATGGCAATACACAGTCTATATACGGGAATATACGGTACCTAATCACAAATACATAAAACGAGACGTTTGCTACTCAAAGTGAGAGAGATAACATATAGCTCTCTGGATTAGTAATATTTAAAGGACTGGGTAGAAACTGAAAATTGCAATTCTTCGAAAAAAGGACAGAATTGAGAATATTATGAAAAATGGAAAATAGGTGAGGCACAATGAACGTGAAAACTTTCAATAGTGATCATATATTTATTTGCTAGACCGTTCACTGGTTTAAACAAATTATTGAACAATAGTAAAAAATGAACGTAGGTGTAAACTAGTACCGAATACAACCAGTGTCCTCGTGTATGGACTGCATATTGCCACCGTATGGAAATACACAGTCTATATATGGGAAATACACAGTCCATATATGGAAATACACAGTCTATATATGGGACATACAAGACTGTATTCAGTATTTTTGCTAAACTACATCTTATTTCTACAAATTTAATATTTTTTTCTGAAAATTAAATCCACAGAGAATCTGGAGTAAACAAGGCAATAAATATGGTTAAGCAAGAAGATACGAGCATGCGCATAAAAATGATCACTTGATCACGTGACATTGGAATAAACACATTGCTTAGTGACACTGAAATTAACACTTGGTCAAATGATACTGAAATAAACACACATGGACAAGTGACACTGAAATAAACACTTGGTCAAACACTAAAATAAACACATATTCTAGTAACATTGAAATAAATACACATGGACAAGTGACACCGAAATAAACACTTGGTCCGGTGACACTAAAATAAACACTTATTCTAGTAACATAGAAATAAACACATGGGCAAGTGAGACAGAAATAAACACATAGTCTAGTCACACTGAAATAATCAAATAGACAAGTGGATTCATAACGCTATTGTAATATGGTGTTGGAGTGAAGCCATAAGTCAAACGACGTTAGATTAAAATGAACCCAGGGACAAGTGTCGTTCAGAAATAAATACAATTTAGAACATGTCCAAGGTTTATCCATAATGGTGTATCCATTGTGATACAAAACAAAATCTTACATGTATCTTTACATCCGTCACCATTTTTCCAGTTAGGCATAATCTTGTTCAAAGTCTGCAGTAAAAACTCTAGAACAACGTCTTATAGCGGATTTTGAACAAGTTTTTGTCCACCCGGTTATATACTACACAGAGACTTCTTTTAATATCTGTCATGAGAACATTTTCTTGCACCATATGTAAAAACATCTATTTATTTACTTGCATCTCATAAAAAAGAAATTATTTATTTCCTAGATCTCCACCGCAGATTATTCATGTGAATAAAACTACACGTTTTTATATAGCTACATATATATCCGAAACTTTGGATTTAAGCGAGAACTGAAGTTTCTTATTTTTTTCCAATATTATAGAAATCAAGCATCTTATTTGTTTGTTAAATTATTCAAGTGAAAAAAAAGGGTCAACTAAAATTCGATTTTGGAATACTGTATGTATCGCTAAAAACCTAAGAAGATACAGAATTGAACGTATTCTGTTTCTAAAACTATATCGGTTTTAATTAACTTTATTAATATTGGGTCTTTTTGAGGGAATACGGGGGTAGGGGTTAAAAGGACTCCTCCACACCTAACTTTTGATAGAATCTAGCTTTAGGGTAGAAACTTTTCACATAGCTCAACAACTAATAAATATTTTAGCACAATTTTTTGATGACATCATTAATTATGATGATGTCATCAAGGCAAGACAGTTGGCGCAAGGACAAATTCAGTTCCGTGATTACCTATTAAATCCAGCACTGTCTCTTACAAAGCTGTTTCTTATTAAAGAATCGTGTAGTGATCTAGAAAAAAACTCTACGAAGAAGAGCAGTTTGTTCTATACTTAGTAGTGTTACGATGTGTACAAGAACGTCTTTTCTTTACCAACTTCTTTATCAAATCATTTTAATATGGTGACGTCTAGAAAGGTGAGTAGGTACCGAAAAATGACAAAGGGGAACTGGAACTGAGTTGTTTGTTTATATTTATTTGGATTTTCACGTACATGACAACGAATAAATATCATTTTCTCGCATAGCCACTGGACAAAAGGCTTGTTCAAAGTCAACAGTAAAGACTCTAGAACGACATCGAAAGACGTTATTCTAGTGTCTTTACTGCGGACTTTAAACAAGTGTTTGTCTACTGGGTAATGTAACATGACGTTTCATGACATCATAGATTATTCATGTTTTTATTGCTGATTTCCACGTGGGCGAAATATTTGTTGCGAAAAAGGCAAAAGAAGATTTCATTGGTCACTGATGATATCACGATCATGTGACATGAAATGTCTCTGACTTTCACAAATTTTCAGCCATGGAAATCAACCACTAAAGACCGGTTTCCATTCAGCGCTTATTTCCGCGCAGGAAATTTTTTTCCACTTGAAAGTTGAGAAATTTCAACTTTCAAGCGTGCACGCCGAACTTTTGACCAATCAAATTTCTCAATTTTAGAATTCCGTGCGGAAAAAACTGCTCGTGCGGAAATATGCGCTGAATGAAACCGGGCCAGGCCAGGGCTTTCTTCGCCGCTCTTCTGTGTTCAAAAAGGCAAGAAGCCCTGGGAACCGAGGAAGCTGCATAAACGTAAATCGGGTTTCCTACGAAGTTCGTCCCCAGTGCTTCTACAGCCCCTCACATAAATTATGAGATATTTTTTTAAATTTTAGCAAGCAATACATAACAAGTGAAACGTAAATGCTGAAAATGACCACTAGAAGTCACCCTAGATATTTATCGAGTAGACTTAAGACTTTATTGCTTCTAGCAGCCATAGTACCCAGGATCTTGGTACAAATGCGAATTTTTGCACAAATTTCACGTTGTCTCAAATATTTATGTAAGGGATTGTAGAAAAACTTGAATGCAAAATAGCGCTGGGACGGACATAGCAACATTATAAAAATAGTTGAAAAGTTGCTTTTAGATTGTTAGAAAATTTGCAACTCCAGCCCCAGCCCTTCTTCTCTCTTTTTAAGTGATGACTTTCTTTCTAGACATCAAGAAAGAATGCCTGGGATCGAGGTTGGAAAATATATTCTGTTAAATGTTGAATTTATTCGTCCGGAGGATTTTCTCGCGCGTGATGACAAATAGCCCGTACGTAATCTCAACCTTTTATTCGCTTCTCAAGTTTCTTTCGTAGTAAATAATTTCACTAGATAATACGGTAAAGAAATACAATGCTTCGATTTTTTCGGCTAGTTGACAAAATATTCTATAAGAATTTCTTATTGGATAGAAAAAATATAGTTTGGAAACCAAACCGAATCGCTTTTTTTTTTCCCCTTGACATCTTAGAAGAAAAAAGACGGCAGAAAAAATGAGAAGCAAGTGGAGGAGTAACATCCGCTAATTCGAACACTCAAGGGAAGTTATTCGTTCGAAATAGCGAATGTTCGAAGTATCGAACGTATTTTAAGTATAAGTATAAGTAAAGAAAGATAAAATTAAAACCTCCGAAACTAAAAATGAGAGTTTTGCCAGAGAAAATACAACTTTTTTTTTTCTTAATTATTCGATATAAAAAATGAACAAATATGTACAAGTAAATATACATCTTAATAAAGTGTGATAATTAGCCCTCTTTAAAAAATATTATTTATATACCCCCTGAATATATATCAATTTATCCAATAAATACTGGATATTGAAAATATATATAGGGGGTAAAAAGTACGTCACCCTCGGAAAATTAAGATTTACTGATACTAAAGCCAAGGTGTCACGTGATATCAAATAAAATCTGAACTACCTATAATTGATTTCTACCAGGCGAAAATTCCATTGGCAGAAATTGATGTCACAATCACAATTTCTTCCAATAGAATGTCTTCTTTTGGATTTTGCAGCGAATTATTCGTTTAGTGGATATCAACCTTTATGCAGGTGGGGATGACAAAAACTCGTTCAAAGTCCGCAGTAAAGACGTTAGAACAACGTTTTTAACGCTGTTCTAGCGTCTTAGCCGCTGACTTTGAACAAGTTTTCTCTCTATCATATATTTATATTTAAGAGCACAGCAAGTCTGAAATAACAGTCACATATCACACGTGGAAGAGTGCATATAAAAAGCGAGGCTGGAAACTACACTCAAAAACACTCCTCCATAGGTGAGATCCGACACATATTTTTAAGGTTAATTTTCGTTCAATTCGTCTTGCTAATCAAAATTTTAGACTTTTTCTCCAAGTTTTTGCAAATAAGTCACTTTGTCTACAGTATTTATGTCGAAGATTGTACCGGGAGCACCCTTCTCAAATTTTGAACGATATTTAATCGATTTTTTCCCCTCGTTTGTGAGCAAAACACTTGTTCATAGTCTTCAGTAAAGACGCTAGAACCACGTTTTCAACGCTGTTCTAGCGTCTTTACCACGGACCTTGAACAAGTTTTTGCTCAGTGGGATATTAAATTAAAGAGGTCATCACCAAAATTTGAGCTAATTCTACAAATACGAAACTGCACAGAAAGGTCAACCCAGCAAAACTTGTTCAAAGTCCGCAGTAAAGACGCTAGAACAACATTGAACAACGTTGTTCTAGTGTCACTTTGAACAAGCTCACTGGGAATCTCTTACAAAATTCTAAACTAAACCTCTACTTGGTATAAGTGGTGCACAATTGTCAAAGTGTATATGCGTATAAACGGTGGAGAAATACACGATCTCCACCACATTCATATTTCTTTGAGTTGAGTCTTTAAATAAATTTCATATATACTTTTAAAACTTACGCTTAGTTTTCTTTTCTGCCAGTCACAACCTCCTGATATTCGATATTTTATCACAGAAATTCTCCTTTAATACTTGTCTTTAAGAGGGTTACATTAGCAAATCAATTTTTTTAATGTTATTTTACCCCCCGAAAATATAAAAATAAGTAAAGAATGACCGTCAAAATATTACAAATACGGGTGACCGGCAGCAAAGAGTTAAACTTGAAAACAATAGAAGGAATAATGCTCGAAATAAGAGTAAATAATTACTGCGGAGGAGAGATTTCTCATCATAGCTTCTAAAGCTTAAACATCCCTTCTCCACATTACCTATATTGTTCTTACTTGCATCACTGATTGGCATATGAATGATCACTGTGAAGGAGGGAATTTAGAAAATAGTTTCAAGCGCAGATAGGATATCCAAGTATCTTACCCGTAGACGTTTATTTTTCTAGATTTAGAAAATTTCGATATTCCAAGCCTGAATATAACTGCAGGACATCATCTTTGGAGGAGTGTTTTTAAGCTGAACACTATATTCAAAAACACTCCTCCACAGGCGATGTACGGCAGTTATATTCAGGCTTGTTTTTAAACATCACAGGGGTTCAGACAAGATTATGTAAGTCATTTTCTAGGATTTTCTTTAAAAACATACATTTTACGCTGAAATATATAGTATAGTGAGTTCACTTACTTACAGTGAAAAACAATTGCAACCTTGTTAACATAGCAATCTTCTCCGCACTGAAAATTCCAGAGACCTAATATTTTAAACCAAAAAAAAATTATATGGATATTAAAACTAGGCGAGTCATATAAATGCAGACTAAACAGTCAAATCACGAATGTGTAGGATGAAGTAGGGAGTCAGACAGTCGCATTTGTGTATGGTGAAAGCGTAGTGAGTCAGACAGTCGCATTGGTGTGTGGTGAAAGCGTAGTGAGTCAGACAGTCGCATTTGTGTAAGGTGAAAGCATAGTGAGTCAGCCAGTTAGTCGCAATTGCGTAGGATGCAGTGTTGTGCATAATTTATTCAAGTTTACAAACGATCAGGGTATAATTTTTCATTTCAGCTACTACTAATTGGCAATAAGTTACTACAAGTCCTTGATACATCTTTTATCTATAAAACAAAAACAAAGTACTAAATGTCAACGAGTGTGATGTTAACGGCTGCAAAGTCAACGATCTTAAAAGTGATTGGTTTCTTCGGTACTAAGAAACCAATCTCTTGCAAGATCGTTGACTCAGTACTTCTTTCCAATTATTTGTACCATAAAATAAACTGTGGAGGAGCGATTTTTGATTATTTCGATCACTACATAAATGGAATAAAGGAACAACATGACCACCCAGTGGCACAGAACCTGCTCAAAGTCTGCAGTAAATTTGAGAGCGTCTGCTTACTTTGAAGAAGTTTCTGCCCAATAAGAATGATGGCCTTATTCCCGATGGGCTTATAATATAAGCAACTCACTGGACGTTAATTAAATTTTACAAGATCATTGACATAATACTCTCCACCTTACCTGTCTCATATATTCCTCACAGTGTTGTTTAGCTGTCTTCAGCAAATCAGCTTGACCTGAAAGTACTTTAATATTCCAAGAGAAATTTTCAATTATCTAAAAGAAGGTGACGAAAAAACGTGCTCATAGTAGCTCCAAATAAGATTATAGGCCTATGAATTCTCTGAAGTCGGCATTCCCGTGCGGAGGAGCATCTTTGGAGGCTAATTTGCAGCCAGCAAAAGATGCTCCTCAACGAGGGAATGTCGACTTCAGAGAATTCAGAGGCCTGTGAGAATAAAATAATCACTTTGGAAAGCTTGGATTTTTGAGCATGACTTCAGGATAGAAATCTCGAAGCTCGAAAAACGTTCTTCCGCAGTGCTTTTAGAGCATAACTATGCTCAAACACCCAAACACTCCTCCTGCACAGTTGTTATTTGCTCTTCTTTCAAACACTGTAATCGTCTATCTTCTAATATTAAACCCCCTCTTCCCTCAAATTGACCCCCTTCTGATACCCCTCCCAAAACATCTGATTTCAACGAGCTTGCAATTGATTGGTTTCTTCGTTACGAAGAATTGGTGAAAATGGACTTAAGGTGGTGGGTTAAAGACCTATTATAGAAATTGATGTCACATGCTGTGTAACGTAAAATTCTACCAATGGAATTTCTTCTTTTGGCTTTCGCACGAAATTTTTCACCTGTCGGAAACCCACCTTATGTGTGTTAAAAATAAGAACAAATAAACACTGTGGGGGAGGGATTTTTGAACATTGCTTCAGGTTTTCAAGCTTTAAGCAATGCTCAATAATCACTCCTCCTCAGCGATCATTTGTTCTTATTTCGAACACTGTTATATGGGAAGAAATTTGGTATGTTTAGGACATATGACAACTGTCATCAGTGTCTTCTGCAAATGATTGGATATTATTATGGAAGTAGCCAATCAAAATGTGATTACTTTATTAGTTCTTCTTTCTTTATAACCTTCTTGCACGCATTTCTTCTGTAAATCACTCTACAACATTTAAACATAGCATCATCAGTACTCGAAATAAAGAAAGTCACTATGGAGGAGGGATTTCTTCCGACCAGAAAGCAAGTAATCAACTTCCAGGCCTCTGAACTCACATCGGCATTCCCCTATGAAGAAAATTCTTCTCCACCGTCGTGTAGTTTCTAATTACAAGATCGTTGACTCTTTTGAGTGTCTCCAGCAAATTTGATAATAGAAACATATCACGTGCGGAGCAGCGCTTTAAACTAGTTCAAAGTCTACAGTAAAGATACTAGAACAACGACTTAAACGTGGTTCTAACATATTTTACTGCGGACTTTGAACAAGATTTTCCTAACTGAGTAAACTTCTACCTGTTGGAAAATAAATATTTCAAAACTATAGCAAATAACTAGATGTAGAAGAGTGCCACTCAATAATAACTCGTCCGCTGTGATTATTTGAAGAGTGTTACTCAATAATAACTCGTCCGCTGTGATTATTTGAAAAGTGTTACTCAATAATAACTCGTCCGCTGTGATTATTTGTTCTAATTTTAAACATTGTACTTAACAGGTGGTAACACAGTGGATAAAAACTTGCTCAAAGTCCGCAGTAAAGAAACTAGAACAACGTCGTTCGATGTTGTTCTAGGGTCTTTACTGCGGACTTTGAGCAAGTTTTTATCCACTGAGAAAAAGGCCTTTGATGGATAATAGAACTCGATAAAAGATCAAATAATCACTACGGAGGACTGACTTTGAGCAAAACTTCACTCCACAAATCATACAGATTATGCTCAAAAATCACTTCACCACATTGATTATTTTTTCTTATTTCCAACACTTATAATATAATTTTGATACATACATGCCATTCAAGTGCAGAACGTCTTGCGTGTGATAACCTCTCATAGACGTCACCAGCATGCTCCAACAGTACCCTACTTTCACTTAAAAACTAAAGACAAGAAAAAACATAACACTTTTATACTATTTTCTTACTAAGTAACAATAGCTTGGGTTTCAAGAATCAAAAATCTTGAAAAAAAAGAGAGAGAAAAATGAACATTTCGCGAAAATGTTTGCGAATTGCTACAAAGGTTTTTTGTTTGTAAGAATATTTTGGCTAAATAATCACACATGCCTCTGAATTCATGACAGCATTCCATGTGGAGGAGCATTTTGGAGGCTGATTTGCAGACAACAGCTGGAAACTGTAGTAAAAAACACTCCTCCACAGGTGATTTCCTACCGTTATCTTGAGGCTTGAATACATATTGCGGTGACTGTTCTTATTTCGGTCACTAATCTTACCTGCATTGTTTGAAATATAAACAAATAATCACTGTGGAGGAGGGATTTTGAGCATTGCTTCAAGCTATGTTCAAAAATCACTCCTCCATAATGATTATTTGCTCATTGTGTTTAAAACTTACAGTTGAAAAAGCCTCCAAAGCTTTATGCAGGACAGCAGGTGGATCA
>JAULBZ010009022.1:0-10305 GCA_032360805.1 Neoturris breviconis | reverse complement strand
CAAATGCATTTCCATCTTTTTCTATATCAAGCTCGTACTCTGATTCCGAGTCATCTTCGTTATCTCTAGTGTTCACGCCTGGGTCCTTTTCTGGAAATTGGGTAACGGCTGATATCATTTTTCCGATCATTACAGAAGATCTCCTCTTGCAAGATCACGGTAACACGACACCAACGTGCGAAGATTTGGTTAAAGAGTTTTACGTAAAAGAAAACAACCAAAAATCATTGTTGCACCAAAAACTAAAGTGAAATCGAGAGATATTCGAGATCTTTTCAAAAGTCAAAGAGATGTGCAAATTGTTGTCATTAATGTCAAGCTCAGACTCTAACTGATTTATATTTTTCGTTAAAAAAGATGAAAACGTCTTATTCTGAACTGTTTGTCTTTTTGCTTTAATTGTGCCAGATATATTTTGGGATTTTTCGCGGACGGCCAAGTTTTAGATTTTTCGCGGGGATTTAATTTCGCGGAGCACCCCAAATCCGCGAAATTCAATTCGCGCAAAAATTAATACACTTAAGGAAACTAAAAACAATGTACTTTAGAGAAATAGAGACAAACTTTGTGACAGTTTTCAAGCCTTATTAACGACATACGATAGTTTTGTACACCAAGACCAAGATCTAAGCAAAGAACAAGAAACTTTCTTTCGTCAAGTGGTGGAACACAAACAATTGAACTCAAGAAGTAATGTCATTGAAGCCAAAAATGTGAGAGGCCCAAGCAAGAAACTGGTAATAATTCAAATGCCAAGAGTTAAGTCAACTGTAAGGGCAAGAAGATCTTCTCATGAAGAATTTGAAAAATTTAACTATTGTAGTATGGATGAAACTACAGAAGCTGCTTTATCTCAACAGCGTACAAGTCAAATCAAACGAGAAAAAAATGATTATAAAACTGCATGTTGCAAATTAGGTTTACTATCAAAAAGTACAATGTCATTGGTTTCAATAAAATTGCTGAAAACACAACTTCCTTGGACAACCCTAAGGTAGGTGATATGCTAAAAACTTAAATAAATCACCTTTGGTATATACTACCATCCGTAAATATTAATAATAAAATCATATACACAATCCATTCCCTAACAACCAACATCACAACTAATTTGATGTTGAATTATTTTCTTATTTTATATTTGAAGATGTCGCTTTACGTATTCTTGTTCCATTGTGTTTTATTCACTCAATTAACAAAATCTGTTCCTGTGAAATTTTAACAATCTGAATCAAAAGAAACAGATATAAAATACATTATCTGTTAGGTCTCTACAAAGAACCATAAAAGGTGAGACTGGTATGTGCCTGGTATGTCTATATTCAATGAGAAAATAGTACGGAGAGCTTTGGAAGAAGACAATTATGTATATACTAGTGACATCATATAACTCGTAGATTCTATTGGAGACTTAGCAGGTGAATAATTTATTTATTTCACATACATTACATAACTTCCAAAACATTCAGTTTATCCACCAAATCGTAAAAATTTAGTGAATTGTGGTCCTCGCAAAAGTTTATCCTGTTAAAGTAAATAGCCTTTTTACGTAAGCGCAATTGAACAATCTGAATTTTGACCACTGAGTGGTAGTTAGATCACCATTCTAATTTCTTTTAAAGAAGATGATGAAGATCATAACAAACTTAAAACAGTGGAACTTCAATATGCAAAAGTTGATGAATTACCGAGAATGTTGGAAGACACAGCTGCAGGATACAGAAATGCAGATTTATTAAATCATGTTTTGTCAGAACCACCTAATTCATTAGGGCTTCTCCTTACAGATAAGAATCAATTTAACCCTATTACATCAGACTTTTTGGTTGGGTAAGTCTTAGTGTACTTTTCATTCGGCATTATATTTTTGCGGAAGATATATTTGCGGAATTTGTTTCATTTCAAAATATATTAAAATACCTACTGCAAAACTCACTGTTTTTAAAAGCTTTATCCGCAAAAAATATATTCTACAAAAATTTCATACCGCAGGGTACGAATTAAGGGGTTGCACTTCACCTTTTGTATTCATCCAGTATTGCTAAGTATTTTCTGTTTTAATTGCTCAGCTTTGCAAAAAAATTAACAACTTTTGCTAAGCATTTGGAAAAACAAATCTTACCTTTTAAGTTATAGCTTGTAACATTAAATGTGTTTTAGTTGATTTTGGTCGAAGCAGTAAAAACCTGGTAATGCATCTTCGGAATACCTTAACACCATTGTCAGCCAAGCAAGGAAGAGTTCTTGCCTTATATGAAGGAGCTAAAGATCAATACCATCCCATGAAGGCAATAGTTGGACCAATTTTTAAAGAATCCTAGAACATTGCAAAAAAACATCACAACTTTGAATATCGATACACCAACTGCAAACGGCTACAATTAAGTTTACGAAGAGTTCATAAGTGTTGACTGCAAAGATTGCACTAATAATCCGGTTGAAAAGATACCACTACCTACAAACACAGTGGGCAAATTATTTATTAGTTATAGTGGAGACTATGAAGGGACAATGCAATTACTAGGTATATATGACAATGCTTAGTTTTAGACCATGGGGTTAGACTTCAAAATTTGGATAAGCCAAAAATATATATTTTTACATACCTTAAGGGAAGCAATTTTGGCGGGAAGGAAATTTGGCAGATTTGGCGGTTTTTGCCTAAAACCGCCAAATTAATTTCCTGCCAAATTTAAAAATAATCGTCTTCCGCCAAATTTAATTCCCGCCAAATTTATAGGCTTGTCTAAGTTTGCTATGGCAACCTTTGTTTTTACTATCTCTTCCGTCCCCGAGCTAATTTATATGTAGCAACTTAATTCAAAGTCACGTAAACAGTGTGTCGCAGCAGCTTTAACTGTCAAAACTTACCCAAAACCGCCAAATTAAATTCCAGCCAAAATTTCTTCCCTTAAGGTATTTTTAGAACACATCACATTTCTGGGGCATTTAAGATATTTTTGTGGGAACTTAATTTTTGTGAAAATAGGCCAATAACACTGCATGCAAAAGTTTTTTTCCTCTGAAAGTTTCTTCCCTTTCTCCCTTCCCTTTCTGCGTCAATCAAAACTTTCAGTTTAAACTGACCATGTATCTTTTTTTATTTTTATTCCTAGGTTTACCGAGCAAAGGTCTCTTCTTCTGCCGATATTGCGAAGCATCTCAGTCAGATCTAAAAAGAGGACAAACGCAGTCCTGTTGTACATACCAAATGTATGATAGAGAAATTACGCTATACACAAGCAGAACATATGAAAACATCATGGAAAATCCTATTGCATATGTGGAAGCAGGAGCAGACAAGAAAGTAGTAAAGGTGATTTTTCTATTTTCTCAGGCTGCACCTTAAAATCTGTAACTTTTGAGACAGAAAGTAAAATCACAAAAATAAAACATTTCTTAAGATTTTTGAATTCATCTACTTTAGAAGCATTAACTTTCGCGGACATTAACTTTCGCGGTTTTAAAAATCCATTAAATTTTTGCATTTTGCGAGCACAAACTTTCGCGGATCGTCCGAAAGATAATTTTTCGCGAGCATAAACTTAAGCGGATGAGCAAAAATAGTAATTGCTTTTCGTATTTAAAGGAATAATTGGAGAATTTCTATTCTTTATTTCAATGGATTCATGGAGAATGGAAAGAGAAAAACACAATACTTATTGACTTATCATCATACTCTATTCCTTCCAAAAAGAGCTATTCATCAAATGGTTCCTCATCAAATAGGTCGAATGCACTTCATTCTTCTTGCTCAGGATCTTCCCAATAACTGATTTTCCAATTTTTTTAATTGTATGACGAAAGAAAAGAGGCTAACTAAGATGAGCTTAGTACATAGAAGAAACTAGGAAAAATTCGAAAAATTTTGCGAGCATAAACTTTCGCGGATGGATCAATATAGGATTTTTCGTGTATTTTACTTTCGCGAATGGGACCAAAATCTGCGAAAACCGCAAAAGTTAATGCCTGCGAAAGTTAATGCTCCTAAAGTATGTTCCCTAATCTTGATTTGCTCTAACAATTGGTCATTCACGTATTATTTCTTTGTAGGATGCAGAAAGAAATCATTTAAGGGCAATAGAGATTAAAGAAAAATTGTTGGGAAGAGAGGTAAATACTTTTTCTGAAAATAAGTCTCAACTTCTGCAAACAACGTAATGGTTATGAAAAACTTGGGAGTTCTTTTAAACAAGACTGTAATAAGCCATTCACCTTTAACATTTTTCATGCACTATTTTTATATAAGAACTACAGAAACAATTTATGTTTAGCCCACCAAATAATGTTTGAATGGGCTATTGCTATCACTTTGTTGTGGCATCCAGAAAAGGTGTGGTACTATGCCAAAATTTGATTTTAACATTCTAGGCAATATTACAGGACCACATGCCAATTTTTTTGTTCGTCAACTCGGTATCAGTGAAAAGGGGATTTATCAAAAGTGGAGACTTCTGTAATTTTAATTCTATGAGGTTTTGACTACTTTCAAGAAAAGATCATCCTAAGTGGGAAGGGGAGCAGTGGATACTTAAAATGTGTTGCCATTTTAATGTTCTATGAGCCTTTGTTTACATTTTAGCAAAGTATCCTACCCAATTTGCAAGGGAGAAGTGGAGAATTAGAATTTTAATTTTCTATGAGACTTTGATCATTAACCTTTATTTTATTGCCATCTATTTTGTATTTTGGTGAAGCTTTTTAAATAATTAATAAGAGATATCTTGTAAAATATTTGATCAAGGGTATGGTATTGAAAGTAGCCCAAC
The DNA here is from genome assembly GCA_032360805.1 of Neoturris breviconis. Lineage (NCBI taxonomy): Eukaryota > Metazoa > Cnidaria > Hydrozoa > Anthoathecata > Pandeidae > Neoturris > Neoturris breviconis. The sequence goes on along the minus strand of JAULBZ010009022.1, from coordinate 5,536 downwards.
AAACCGAGCAAAACGTATATCAATATGTATATTGGATATATAATATATAGTACATTTGTGGCGATATTTTAGAAGGATTCGCGTGTTAGGCAAAAAGGGTCCAAATTGCATTTTTGGGCAAATGTACCAAAAAGGCATGGTACCGTCCTGAAATTTGGTTATGGCATTCTAGGCACTATTACTAGACCGTAACTCGGGATTGAGTATTGGCGAAAAAGGAATTTTTTCAAAAGTGGAAACTTAGAAAATTTTTGAGAATTTGATTTACATTCACCAAAATAATCGATTTATGATTTTTGCTGACTTATAAGGGTTCGTTGAGAGTCACATTTGGACTTAGAAAAAATTTATTGGTATTTTTGATTTCTGTGAGATTTTGACCACATTTACCAAAATGATCAATTTATGATTTTTGTTGACTTAAAATTTTTTTTAATTTTTTTCACTGTTTATAAGGATTTGACTAGAATTATGTAATAAATGTAATGTTAAGTTAATGAATTTATATTTAATTATCCCATTGGGAATTAGAAGTAAAAAGTGTTATTATAAATGCAATGTTAAGTTAATGAATTTATGTTTAGTTATTACCATTGGGAATTAGAAGCAAAAAGCATTTTATTATTTTATAATAAAATGAAATTAATTTAAGGAAATGTATTCTTCTGTCGCATTGTTATATTTATTATCTTTATTTTTAATTTTAACAACAGATGATGAGAACCACCTTTTATTAAATGTCATGTATATATATAATTAAATGTCACAAGTTCACTGCTAATAGAAACCATGTATTTATTAAGTGTAATTATGTTTATGATCCCACAGGACAATATAAATATTATATTGCAAGTATAAAATACAGTATACTTTATTATACATATTATACATGCTATGCAATGCTATGATTTGTAATTATGTATGATATATAATGTGTGTATGCAATTCATATCCACTGTGGAGAAGTTACTTTTGAGCATTGCTTCAGGTTATGATATGAAATTTCACTATTCTCCTCCACAGTGACTTGACATAATTTTACCTTGATAAAGTTGTTCCAATAATGCCATGTAAAGTTTGTGTGTTTATCCTTGATATGAAATTTCACTACTCTCCTTCACAGTGAATTGACATAAGTTTACCTTGAAAAAATGTGTTCCAATTGTTTATTGGCCCTGAAACGTTACCCTCTTAATAAAGACATATTTCAAACACTGTATAATGTGTGTCTGCAAATCATATTTTTATGCTTAGGTTTAACTTGGTTCATTTGGTTTGGTGGGCTACCTTCAATACCGTATGTTTGATTCCATTCTATTTTCAGTTCCAGCTCTTTATATAGTTTTTGGGTTTTTTAACAAAATTATTGCAAAGTTCCAAATTGTCCGAAAATCCGAAAATATCTGTGTTTTCAAAATTTTGGAAAAATCCGGGAAATGGGTTAGCTATGTGATCAAAACTTTCATAAATATTTATTATGTAATTAAAAAAAAGTTATTTGAAAAGAATGGTATTGGCGATTTAGATAGGACAGACGTTCTAACTTAATGAAAGCTAAAATTGGGAGGAAGGCATAATCTACTGTAATATCACCCAAAATGCCCCATTGTCGGGCCTGAGGGGTAAAATTTGGGATTTTAAGGCTGTATAGATTGTTAGAAAATACATTTCCAAGAAAAAAACGCATACAAAACTCTTCTGTTTCTTCTAGACTTTCCTCGGATTCACGGCCACGCTTTCCACTTTCTCCAATTGGGGTTTTTAACTCATGAAAATACCGATTCGAAAAATCTCGTGGAAGTGGGCTAAATAAGAATGGAAGGCTGGGTATAACATAAGGATATCTACAGGTCTCTGTTATCATCTGGCAGTGAGTCAGAAAAACGTGTCAAGTGTGGAAACTATAATAATAAACAAAAGTGCCAAAAGCTGATTGAAGTAAATCTGGGAGATTGTGTTTCAGATCTGTCCTAACCGAATCGGGTGAATTAGCACCTTTCGTAGGATTTCTCCAAGGGGAAATAGATGGTCTCAGGTTATAGCTTACAATTTGTGTCTTATAGATAGTTTCAAAAAGTCAGAAAGTTTCAGCACTATAGCCTTAGTGGTTCAAACATTATAAATAATAAGGTGACAGCGAGGACGGATTCCACTCTCCCCTCAGTTGAAATAGGGCTTTGCTTCTGCCGTGGAAACTTAAAGGAAGCTAATTCTTTTTTAAACTGTAAGCATTGTAATATAACTTTTTCTTGTAGGACTATGAAGTTGCCTTGTCAATCGGGCATTTAGCTTCATTGTATAACTACGATATGGAACAGTATAATAATGCAGAAAAACTCTATCTTAGATCAATAGGAATAGGTAAATTAAATTCAAAACACATTTCTTGATCCTCTTTATCAGATAAGAAATAACATCTTTGAGAAAGAGTACTGAAGCATTTGATAGGAATACAATAGTTTACTTCCTTACCACCATTGTTTCAACTGAATTTATTCCAATATTTTGGATTCAGCTTATTCAACTCAATGACGTTAAGGCACATTTTTGGCAGAAAAATGTACTCTTTTTTAATGTCAAAACTCTCAGCTTCATTTTCGCTTCTTGAGAGGAATTTAAATGTAAAAAAAAATTGACAAAACGAAATATGACATAAATAGGCGAAAACTAATAAAAATCCAGAAAACCAATCGGGGCTCGATGGGTGTTATCTGTCAAACATTTAAACTTCAGTCGTGGGATAAGTAAAAAAAAACTAATTCTGTAAAAGCATCATTATGACGTCATAAAATCTATAAACATGTGTAAATTATTTTGAATTAGCGTAATTCAAGTCACTTACGGCTCACGGCTGAAAGTGAAAAACCTTTTTAAATGCAGAAGTTTAAATGTTTGACAGATAACACCCATCGAGCCTCGATTGGTTCTCTGCATTTTTGTTGGTTTTTAGCCAATGACGTCATATTTTGTAAGAATTGACTTTATTTTTTTTCATATTTAACTTCTTCTCAAAGTATTAAATTAGGAAAGAAAGACTCAAGAGGCGAAAATGAAGCTATCCTAAAGAATTTTGACATTAAAAAACAGTACATTCTCCTGCCAAAAATGCGCCATAACGTCATTGAAAATGCGAAAGGTTTTATCTAACAATGATCTTGAAATGGATCGGATTCTTTTGGACAAATCTATTGCAATGTCAATAACTTTAATTAAATGTTATAGGTCGAAAATTGTTTGGTATGTGGTATAGTGGATTAGAATATGATTATCGTGGATTGGTGCATTTATATGCACATACTGGTACCTATAGTATTTTCTAAATGTTTACCTTCTATTGAGTTGAATTTCAATTAAAACGTCACGCTTGCTATTGACTATGTTCTATCAACATTTGCAGAGGGGAACGGGTGGGCATTTAAGGCAATAACATAGGAAATTGACTGTATAAATTTTTGAAAAGTGATCTGATCATCGTCAACTTTGGTATAATTCATTGTTGGATTTCTGCTGTAAGCAAAGAAACACAATAAAACTAGCCATGTTTTTTTTCTCTATTGAGAAAGTAGCATGATTTTAAGACAAAAAAATGATAAGGTACAAGACTGTAACCTACCCCTTAGATACTAGCCCATAATATTTTATCTTTAACTCGTGTTTGTTATGACCAGACCCCATTACCGCATACATCACTTTCAAGGCAATTACAATGTCACAAATCGAGCAAAATGAATTTAGGGAGGTTGCAATTGTTTAAATTCGTTAAAAATTGGTCATGTTGGGTCAAATGTTGGATCTTGTTAGTAATTTTTTATCAAATTTGAACAATTGCAACACCCCTAAATTCAATGTTTTCGATTTGTGACGTTATCACAATATATAAGTAATTTGAAAATCGAATCGCTGGAATCGTCATTTCTGAAGTAGCGAAATTAGTGCAATTTGAAAATAAAGTAATGGGGCCTGGCCGTAATTAACTCAAGAAAATAAAGAACTAAGTTCCTTCTTATAGGAAACTATACAAAGATGTCCAACTATCAAGTACAGCTTGCGGATTGGAAAGAACAACGCATGAATCTGACAACTCGACCTGTTGACAGCGAGTTAAGTTTAGAGCATGACAGAATTTCAGTAGAAACTGTGCTATTAAATATAAAGCAAGCTTCAAACACAGATTGAGCTTTACCGTTTTATTTTGTTCGACTTGGTTAATGCTACTGACGTTAATTTGGCGAGTTTTGATGATGAAGTTTTCACTGGCTTGTCTACTACAGCCATAGCTGTTTATATATTATCAGAAAAAATATTTTCACAGAAAGTATATTTCCATCACAAGATAGACTGACGTATCCAAGGGTTTATTCTTTTCAGAAATGATTTGCAAACTGGTTTGAAATCGCAACCTGAAAATGTACCTTTCGGTTTGTGAACTGGAATCAGCCATATTTAAAATTGTTATAGTTTCATGGTTCATTGCTGTGACGAGTTCAAAACAAATAGCAAATAAAACCTGTCGGCAACGTTTCCATGTTCACTAATAAATCAATAGGTTTAAATTTCCAAAATAAATTTGAAAAGAACAAAACAGTTTGCAAACTCTAGTTATGTAACTTATGTAACTTTTCGTAACTCTAAGAATTATTTGATTTTTCATCGAGTTACGGTTTTGAAAAAATTGGTGGCATCGCGACTTAATTCTTCGTAACTCGGGATTTCCGTAACTCGATGTTCATAACTCGTTGCTTCTTTAGTTGAAATAATAAGATAACATCCTAACACGACATCCACATCACGTACCATATGATGTAGATATATAATAATAGAACACTCTCGCCCAGCCTTCCGAAGCAAGGTTTCACCAAGCAGAAAACAACTATCTAAGCTATTTCTAACTTAAAACCAAGCACTTATTTATCTTGATTAGGGTAGAAGATGTTCAAATTTACTTCCAAATCATTAATAGAGTACATTCCATATGGTCCGAGCATACAAAGCTTATTGCCAGTAACCTTCAAATTGCTTCAAGCGTGTTGTTAACTGCTTTTTATCCTTAGAGGTGTTATCTAGACTGCATATAATTTGCGCATCAAAATCATCTAATGTTTGTTCTGTTTGATGATATGTTTGTTCACATCGCATGAGAATGTCTTATTTCTGTATTCTAAATAGTTGCGTGTAGATTATAAGTTCTTACAATTGTAAATAAAATCTATATTTCTTTATATGTTTCATGGGTTTGAACATGTTACCGGTACAATATATTGGGCATGGTATAGTAGTGGGACTGGGTCCCGGGACCCATAAAAGTTACTATGGAAATAAAAGTGTGACTCCAAAAATAAAGGTGGGACTCCAAAAAAAAAAAAACAGGATCACTCATTAAAAGCCAAAAATAAAAGTTTGATCCTAAAAATTAGTATGAAATCGGATATTTTTCTTCTACATGCAAATAAGAGTAAAATGCTAACAAACAAGAGCATAGCTTGAGATAACAAAAAGATGGGGGGGGGGGGGGGCGACAGATGCGTGAGACCTCGCG
>JAULBZ010009021.1:0-10307 GCA_032360805.1 Neoturris breviconis | reverse complement strand
ATTGAGACAAAATCATTCATTTCAACAAAAAATTCAATTAAATCAAGAGTCTCCAGAAGAATTGCAATGGTGGATAGAAAACTTAACACTTTGCAATGGGATAATCACACCCCATCATGGGAATAAACTAATCACGCCCCATTACGCATTGGGAATAATCTAATCACACCCCATCAGGAAATGCTTATGACAACAGATGCATCCAAGAAAGGGTAAGGAGCCTCTTGTCAGAGTCTAAGGACCGGGGGACCATGGTCCCAAAAAAGAACAGAATTTAGACATCCAGGTATTGGCGTTAGAAATTATGTCAAATATGGAGAACACCAAACATGGATCTCTTTGCATCAAGACTATCGAAACAGGTCCCAGCTTACACCACGGGAGCAGGGCTACAGATGCTCTTCAACAAAACTGGAAAACGTATTATCCTTATGCATTCCCGCCATTCAGCCTTATAGGCCGGGTACTAGTAAAGATAAGGAGGGACGAGATTCAATTGATTTTATTTACACCAGTATGGAAAGCTTAACCATGGTATGCAACCCTACTCGAAATGTCAATAAGGGACCCACTACTTCTCCCTCAGCACTAACAACAGAGGGAATATCAAGACAAGCCGCAGAGCTCATATCAAGTTGTAGGAGAACAGGCACTGCTATCTCTACATGTCATGAATTAATAGATGGAGTTCAAGTAGGTCAACATCCCAGAATTTGTGCTTTGTTAAGCGGAGTTTTTAATCTCCGACCTCCACAAGCCAGGTATACTTTTATATGGGATGTAGATAAAGTATTAGCATATTTGAAGAACCTAGATTCATAAATGTATCAGATGAATTACTGACAATAAAATTGGCAATGTTGCTATCTCAATGTTGCTATACTTTAGATTTATATATACAAAGGTCTAAAGGCTGAAGAAATAATGGACAAAAGAATCAACTTCTTTTAAGTTATGTAAATCCTCACAAAGAAGTTGTAAAATCAACCATTTCAGGATAGATTAAATATGTTCAAGCATAAATTGATACTTCAGTTTCCAAGGCATACTCTACAAGGTCAGCATCTACCTCTAAGGTTAGAAGCAAACTACATGTTTCTGGACTTTCGATACAGGATATTTTAAATAGAAGAAACTGGTATAACAGTTCCATATGGCAAACGTTTTACAATAGAAATATTGTTAAAACCAGTAAAAGTTTTGAGGAGGTTCTCTCAGATGAATAGTTTTAAACAGAGGTAGTTAGAGGTTTGGGCTTCAATGTTATGTCAAATGAGTCCAATGTAACGAGTATAAAGATGTATGTGTATTTTATGAGAAATAATTTAGTCTTCGGTTTACGCTCCAATGTTATGCGAAGCACGGTTGGGAGAATTTAGTATTAGATCTTACCCCAATTTTGTTCATAAAATCGGGAGTTATATAATTCTTCAATTATATTTTATAAAATCTCCGTCGATATAATATTGGTTAATCAAGCAAACTCTCTATCATATTGGAACCCAGCGTCTCACGTATCCTCTTTTCCAAATTTTCTCATAGCAAATGTCACAAGGAAGACGCTCTTACGAAAATATTCAACTTATCGCTTTATATACACATATATTTCTCTATGCATCATGAGTGATACAGAGAATTACAACCGTGATTTTCATCACGAACCTTCTGAAGAACCTCCTACTATTACCATTGAGCAACTCAATCAGGAGGAGGGTCAACAAAGAAAGCGACCACTGGAAGAAGCTAAAGATGAAGCCAATGAGAAACAAAGGTACAAACGCTGTCCCTTCGAAGCACTGCCTGCCAATAACTAGGAATTGCCCGCAGAAATGGTAAATTATGATAAATTTATTGCTGAAATTGCTCTAGACACATTAGTTTTTCTCCGCAGCATCTGGGCTTTGCGATAAATTTGAAAAAAGTCACTAATGATCTCAACTCAGATAATAGAATTTCTTGTTATGGAAATAAATTCAGTAAAAATGACATTGATTTTACCAAAAGAAATAGTCAACAGGCTGATACAGAGGTGTCAGGAGGTAGTGAAAATACAAAAAATTACACTGTAAGACCTAGCCAGCCTCATAGGATTACTGGTGCTCAGGCAGTCCTGCCAGCTCACCTGCGGTTTTGATATCTACAACAACAACAACAACAGCAACAAATAGAAACTCTAGAAATGAAACACTCGTATCAGGCCATAGTGACATTTGATCACAACTCTTTGGAGGAACTACTGTGGTGGATAGATAATCTGTATTTGTCAAATAGGAAGTCCCTAGTAACCCCCAAAAATCAGATAATATTGCAGATAGATGCCTCCAAGAAAGGCTGTGGAGCTCATTGCTAAGAGAGAATGATAGACGATCGTTGGTCCAAACATGAACGTACTACGTCCATAGTCCAAATAGGAAGCAGCTTTCCATATAAATATGTTGGGGCTAAAAGCTGTTTATTTAGCCCTTTTGACATACACAACAAGGAAATTATAGTTTTAGCAAAGGACATTTGGTCCGTTTTGTCCGATGGAGATCATAATTACTGCAGAATACCTCTCAAGAGTTTTTAATGGCAAACCGACTGGACTTCCCGACACTTTCAAGATTCAAACGACAAGTATTTCAGAAAATCATAGAGGACATAGGACATAGACCTGTTTGCGTCCATGCTGTTATACCAGGTCCCAGCTTACACGGCTTGGAAACCAGATTCACAAAGTCAAGCGACAGATGCAATGTAACAAATGTGATCACATGTTTACCCGTATGCGTTTCCTCCATTTGCCTTGATAGGTATTAACCAACGTGAGAGTAGAAAAAGTTTGCTTAATTCTAGTCACTCCAAACTGGAAGACACAGCCTTGGTATGGGCAACTTCTAGAACTGTCATTGAAAACTCAATATTATTACCTCAAGTATAAGACATATTGACCAATCAACTAGAGTGTCAACATTCCCTAGTGATCTGGTTTGATTTTCAATTACGAATCGTCCTGGAGAAAGTGGTTTAGCGTAGAAACTAACAATTTTTAATGAAAATCTGTCAAAACCAAGATATATTTTTGTTTGGGATGTTGAGCAGGTTATGAGTTATTTTGATAAACTTTCACCGCCTAGTAAATAAGATTTTCCAACACTCAAAAATATCAGAAAATGTTATATTCTCCGATAATTTCGTATAGTTTTCTAGGATTTTCCGAATTTAGAAAATATCATAATATGACATTTTCCAGATTTTCTCACAAGGACAATGTAATATTTTCCAAATAAAAAATCTACGAAAATGCCATATTATCCCGATATTTATATTCAGGAATACGGCCTCCTGCAGGGAATCGATCCCCGAGCGCACTAGTGAAGTTTTCTTGAACGTACCACTACACTGTTGTCGCACCAACATAATTGTAGCCTTATCTACAGAACAAGATCGATCTTCTCTCTTAGTCTGTTTACTTCTGCAGTTAATGCAATACATGGACATCAATCAGAATTCATTAACACAAAATGCGTTAATGTATGATAATTTATTCATTATTGATTGATTTTTTTAAAATATGCTTGATTCCACTTCCACTCTTCATTAACGCATTTCCTGTTAATGATTCCGATGTCAATGTATTACATTAACTGCAGAAGAAAACAGACCAAGTGAGATTTGGAAGAATCGAACTTGATCTGTAGAAGAGGCTATATAAATGCGGTCCTACACTGTAATGTCATCATGAATTCTACAAATTGAAATTGAAATTGAAATTGAAAATGTTCCATATTTTCCATTAAGAAATCTACAAATACCAGGAAAACCTCGAAAATATCATAAAACGTGAAATTTTCTATGTTTTTCACTGGAAATCTCATTATATCGGGAAAATATTAAAATATCGCATGTGTCCTAGCGAGAAAATATAATATGTCTCAGCTGGAAAATGTGGACAATCGTACTTTTCGTGCAGTGTTTTAGTCAATGCAGGCTACTTATATTAAAGTTAACCACGCTCTTGGTCTTAGCTTCATAATGAAGTAGCATCTGGTACTATTTCGGGCTGGGTCAAAGTAATTCTAAAGGTCTCGGGAATTAACACGGATGTTTTTAAGGCACATTCATGCCGTTCGGCCTCTACATCTAAGGCGAAATTAATGGGACTTTCTTTAAAGCGCATCCTGGAAAGGAGTCACGTTTTTAATCTATGTTTTAATTGTTATTTTGTTGCATTGAATTAGTTTTTTTAAAAAATAAATATTGTAAAATATTCCAACTACTACTACCCCAGCTGGCAAAAACCTGTTCAAAGTCGGCAAAATAACGTTGGAACAACGTTCTTTGAACGTTGTTCTAACTTTAATTTGCTGACTTTGAACAGGTTTTGCTGGCTTGGACTACTTCATTTCCTCTACCTACCTCCTAAAAAATGAGAAAGGAGAATGGAATTATATATGATATACAGAAGAAAAAACAAACAAACTGCGAGAAGTGTACAAAAGGCTAGAACTCAAAATAAGAGGAAAGAATCTCTGTGGAGGAGTGATTTTGAGCATAGCTTCAGTCTTGACGGCGCGAAACTATGCTGAAAAATCACTTCTCCACAGTGATTATGTCCTGATTATGTGTAGCATGAAGTCATGTTCCAAAATCACTTCTCCGTATTGTTCATATACTCTTATATCGAGCACTTCTCCACATTGTTTATATACTCTTATAACGAACACTCTTCTCCACAGGTTATATTTGCGGTTATTTTGAGACTTTTACATAGTTTTACATAGTTTAATTACGTATACTTAACCACAAGCTAGAGGATTTTATTTTACACCTGCAGTAATTTACACATAGAGACAATGTGGTCAAACCATATGGAGGAGCTGTGTAGAAGTTCGGCTGATTTATCACAAAGTGAAATGAATGGGGAAAACATCCCAATATGTAGAACCCCAGTGGGCAAAAACTTGTTCAAAGTCAGCAGTAAAGACGCTAGAACAACGTCGCTCTACATCATCTGTAGAGGAGTTTCAAATCTAAAAACTATATTCAAGAAAATCTCCTCCATAGGTGATATCCGACAGTTATATTCAGGCTTGGATGGCAAGTAAAATACAGTGAAGGGAGGAAAATGGAGGAGGGGAATGGGTGGACCAACTTGGTAACTGATTGGTTTATTCGTATAGAACAAATCAATCATACACAAGTTCGAACACTCTTCTTCGCCGACACTATTTTTTTTCACTAAGAATAATCTTCAAATATTATTTTGTTAAATTTATACATTTAGTTAAAGCTGAAAAAGTGCCCGGCCGGCAAAAACCTGTTCAAAGTCAGTAAAATAACGTTCGAACAACTTTACTGATTTTGAACAGGTTTTTGCCGGCTGGGATAGGAATAAAATAAAATCTTATGGAAGAAAAGAAACATGCCAGCGAGCTCCGAGTTTACTTTAATGGTAGAAAATTATGTGGGTGAAACATTCGCAATTTCCACAATAATAAGGGAATGGACTTTTTCCCCTGAGAACTACCGAAACAACACTGGAATTAGTTCAAGATCTTATCGACTAAACTTTATGTCCGCTAAATTTATGGAGCTTATCCATTCGCGAATGTTTATACTCGCAAAAATGTGAGCACACGACGTCGGAACACTGACGTCTAAACACTGATGTCGTATGTCGGCAAGTTCTTCTCTGCAAATATCATATTGAACATGATCTTCACAACATGAAAGATTTTTGAATTCGATCTTTTTATAATTGTGTGCCAGTAGGCAAAAACTTGCTCAATGTCCGAAGTATAGACGCTTGATTAACGTTTTAGACGTTGTTCTAGCATCTTTACTGCGGACTGTGAACAGCCGCAATGACAATTCACTGTCTGTTAGTAAATAACCGTGAACATTTTCAATAGCCTTCCCAGTGGACAAAAACTTGTTCAAAGTCTACAGTAAAGACGCTAGATCAACGTCGAACGACTTTGTTTTAACGTCTTTACTGCGGACTTTAAACAAGTTTTTGCCCACTGGGTTTACATTGATCTTAAGCATGAATTGTATATCTAAACGCACATGAGAATACAATGTCGTTTTCTTTTCCCTTTGTTGTCTAAGCTTATATCTTCTGCAATGACATCTTTCCAACTGATTTTGCGTTGCCTCGTATTTTTTTTATCGACTTTATTAATTTTTAAGTTTGCGGATTCCTTCAAGGTATTATCATCTTCATTGATCACATTCAGAGTTATTTGTTGAAACGTGTCAACATCAACGCTATCATCTTTGATCGTGTCGTTTTCGTATTGTATTAACGCATCATCCTGCATATGATTTTCTAAACATAATGGTAACGATGTTCCTGATATTTTTCGTACTTTATGCTCGTTCTTTCGAAGTGACTTTGGCGCGTAACTGACTGTTTTTGATCTATTTAATTTCGACTGATCATATGTGTCAAATTTTGCGATATTTTTTTGACGAATATTTTGCTGATTTTGTATGGTACGTTTTTGATAAAACTCTAATTTTTTCACCATTTCTTCATCTATATTGTATCTTTTTTTAAAATCTTTACTATCTGCACCTGTTTTACACGTTGAAGATTTTTTCGGATCATGTATTCTAAAATGCATGATGGGAATATACCTTTGTTACGTGTTTGTGATGAAATGTTTTCTCGGCCTACGCTCAGATTCTTGTAGTCTCCTTGTAATATTTTTTATATCCAACCAACTACTCATACATGTACACTCGGATCATATATTTCGTGCAATTTCCGGCATATATAATAAACTTTGTGTTACTGTGTTTATCTTCCTGTTCTTCTATGTAGTTTTGAGATTAAGCTAATCTAAGGAAATAAATAAACAAATTAAATTTATATTAAGCATCACCCAAAAATACGTCAGCTTGACGTCTTTACGTCAAAAAGATGTCTATTTGACGTTGTTGTAGACGCTGCGTGCACACCTGTCAGACCTGTGGAAGAGTGTTTTTTAGTGTAGTTTACAGCTTCAAAGCTAAAATAAACGCTCTTCACGCTCTTCTGTGAACGTTGTTCTAACGTCATTTTGCTGAATTTGAACAAGTTTTTGCCGGCTGAGTTCTAAACAGAGATAGACGAAAGAGATTATGTTCTAAACAACTTTCTTTTTACGTTTCTCATGACGTATTTGCAAGTACAACGGCCGCGTACCTTTGTATCGACTAACCGCTTGATATTTTATAATACACACGGAAATTCGATCTTATAATAGAAACTTACCACTTGCAGAAAGTTTAAGCGATCTATGATTTTCACAAAAGAAAATCTAAAAATAAAAATTCTCGTTTTCGTCTGCTGGGCAAATATTTGTTCAAAGTCCGCAGTAAGACGCTAGTGCTCTAGCGTCTTTACTGCTGACTTTGAACAAGTTCTTACCCATTGGGTTTAGCTCTATACCTGGAAGGGAAGAATAATTTTGAAAACAAGTCTATAAAAAGAAATCGTAGAATCGGAACTAAATCAGGAAATCGGAACTGCATGAACGACTGAAAGGCTACAGTCAACTTTGACCAGTTAAATATTCTCTCAGAGTGTTGATAAGTCAAGCCACAAAATTAAATCGCCTTGCAAAATATATTCTACGAAATATGAGATCTCTCTAAAGATTTAGTTCCATTGTTGAAAAATCTCTAAATAAAATTACCCACTGGGAAAAAACATGTGGAAAGTTCGCCGTAAAGACCGTCTTTACTGCGAACTTTGAACATGTACAATAAAATCTCCACCATATATAAACATCAACTTAAAAATGAAAGCATACGGCAACAAACTTCGAACAATCTGGTTTTATTGCGGGCACTCTATGGTCAAACATAACAAATGAACGTTTGAACATCTGTTAATATTATCTCACACATGGGTTGACCAAGACGCACGGACATGATCAATCCTAAATCATGATCTAATAATAATAATTCTCTCTAGCCAGTAGTGAGCAAAAACTTGTTCAAAGTCCGCAGTATAGACGCTAGAGCGAACGTCGAGCGTCTTTACTGCAGACTTTGAACAAGTTTTTTCCCACTAGGTATTTTCACGTTGTAAAAGCTAGTTGTTGTTGCTTTTATATTTTTCTTGCTTTTTTAGTTTCTTCATTAGTCAACCATATGCTCTCATCGCAAATCAACAGAATGAACCACAAAAATATACGACTTTTAGTTTTCATAAAAGACAAAAATAACAGCAAGATTTGTCTTTGTTTTCTTCAAAAAAGAAAAATAGAAAGGAAGAAAAAGATAAAAAAAATAAAATGTGATCTAATTGTTCTTAAACATCTTCGATCCGATTCACACATAGTTACTACGTGATAAGAAAACCAATATCTACGTAGGAGTCAATGAAGTTGCGATTTATGGCTTACTTTTTGTGAACAAAAAGCCATAAATCCGAAGAGCATTAACTCTTCTTCGTAGGGTTTTTTAATTTTTTTTACAACGTTTCTATGATAAGAAATTGCATCTGCGCAGGTGTATTCTATTTATTTTATGTTGTACTTGTAGATATCACTCTCCTCCGCAGAAGTTTAGAAAGGTGTGTGAGAAAGAGAGAGAGAGAGCGAAAAAACTGGTGCGTGGCCGTTAACCGCAAATGATCAAATAAAACCCCGGGACGTTTATTGCGCTTTTTTAGGGGCATGAGGCGTTAATTCGACATGGAAAACATAACTAACTAAAACTACTTCGGAATACCCTAGAAATGTATCTCAATGATTTAGGACTTGCAAACTCGACAAATTTTGTGATTTCTAGCAACCTAGTACCCTGGCTCTTAGACGTTGTTTTAGTGTCTTTACTGCTGACTTTGAACAAGTTTTTGCCCACTGGTTAACAACATACTGCAATAACGCATATCAAAAATAAAGTAAATAGAATATTTCCGACTTGCATAATAATGACTTCATACAAATTATGATTATATATTAATGACGTCATTCAAACATTTCGATGTTTGCCTTCAAAGTTGTCAGAGAAACGCGAATAATGAAATAACTTATAAAGAAAATAATCATTTTTAAAGATCTTTCCAGTGGGTAAAAACCTGTTCAACGTCGGAAGTAAAAACGCTAGAACAGCGTCGAACGCAGAGAGCGCTATAATACCCGGGTGAAGAAGCCGCGCATACCTCCTTTACCCTATGTGATACGCGGGTCAATGAACGGGGCACAAAATAGTAGTGCTTTTTCTTGGCGGTAAACTTCAAAACTAAAAACGAATCATACGAATGAATGTGGCAGTTTTCCAATCAACTTATTTATTTACGATCTATAAAACCAACTTCCTTGATAAAACCGCTTCTTTGCGAATATGTGCGTCTCGTATGTTTGACGATTACGTGTTAGCTACGTTTGTTTTTCAATTTTCAAAAATATAAGTGATTTTTTAGAGCTTCAACAAATAGAGAACAGCCGGCAAAAACCTGTTGAAAGTCAGCAAAATAACGTTAGAATAAAGTTCTTTGAACGTCAAAACAAAGAAAACAAAAACAAGGTGTCAAGTGTAAACAAAACTGGAGTTTGTGTGATGAAATAATAATTCTGTGTCAGCGATGAAAATATTCATTCGTTGTTCTTGGAAAACCTGCTATAGTCCTCCGAATCATCAATTACCGGTATATCAAACTTCAATCTATAAAGTATAGTTTAGAAAGAATAAAGTCGGTCTCTTCGACGTTGTTCTAGCGTCTTTACTGCGGGCTTTGAACAAGTCTTTGCCCCCTGGGATTGTTGTCATTGTAATTAAATTAAAATCTGAGAATGTAAGTTTTGGATTCAACCTCGTTCCCAGGGCTTCTGACCTTATCGAAATGCGAAGAGCCGCTCTCCGCATTTAGAGTCTATTATCAATCACTGATGTGGATCAAAAGATCTGACCATGCTGACACACAACGCCGCATCAACGTCACAACGATGTTGCGACGTCGTTTTGACGTTTTTTTAACGTTAATATGACGTACACGCAGTGTGCCCACAGGGGGGAAGCATCAAGCAAAATAAGATGGTTCTCTTCACAAAAGTCACTGTTAGCTTTTCTTTATGAAAACAACTATAGTGGATATCAACCATCAACCTCGTTCCCAAGGCTTAAAACCGGATATTGTTAGGGACTGTCTTAAAAATAAATTTTAATTGAATTTAACCTCAAGGATTGATTTAACCTTACCAAATTGGTTGGTTTTGCAGCGAAATTTAGAGATGGTCCTTTACACTTTTATTTCTATATCTCGCAGTACTTTCAGATTTCTTAGAAAAGTCGTACGAAACACAACCAAGGACGAACAAAATTGTTAA
>JAULBZ010009020.1:0-10308 GCA_032360805.1 Neoturris breviconis | reverse complement strand
GTTTCTAACTTTTTGATGTGTACAGGAAATGCTTTATCTGTTTCAAGGATTGGTTCTTCATATTTTGGATGTATATACGTGGTACCTATCAAATATATGGAATGAATCTCGACAATTGTTATGTTGTGGAAAATGATCGAAACTTGTATAGAATAATACAATAAAATATTTGTCATGACATCATCAAATGAAGTCATGACAACATGACATCATACTTCTGTGACAATCTCTTAAAAACACGTAAAGTATTAGAATAAATGAAGCCTTCCTTACCTTGATCATCTATTAAAAACACATAGCAATCAGAAGATTCTTTAAAGTCTTCATTGGATTTAATATGGAGAAGGTGAGCACTAAAAAATGCAATGCATGCTACTCCAATAAGTTCTGGTCGGGTTATTGCACCGACCGTATAAAGTGGAATACAAGCATCAATCATTTTACCTAAAATGTAATACATACGTCTAAATTAATAGTGTCCAATTAACCCAGAAGCAAGCGCGCAATCAAGATAATTTTGAAATTATGCCAAACAGGGTAATGTAGTAAATTATTTTGAAAATATGGTACATTGAAAATGTTTTAAATAAGCTCGACTTTAATGAAATGGAAGTATCTTTCAACCCTATTTCAACAGAAGTGGGGGAGGCGGATTCCTCCCCTTCTTGTCTCAGTTTTTCATACCGTCGGAACCACTAGAGCAATAGTATTGAAAGTTTCTGACTTTTTACAACTCTCATAACACACAATTTGTGAAAATTGCAGCTTCATTACGTTTGATCAACGATTCATTATTTTGCAATAACTTGTGTTTGAATAACACTTATAAAATGAAACTTAGTCAAGTTGCATAAAATCTCGAAAGGAAGAAAGTTTTAGTCATATGACTAACTCGTTTTCCCCGATTTTTGTTAAAACTCCTGGCGCTAATAGTGTATCATGAAAGGAACAAAATGTCAGCAATTTTTTTTTGCTGACGTCAGTATTTTTCTGATGACGTCATCACAAATGTTTTGAAATATTTTGCCCAAAATCAGTATATTCTTAGAAATACGGTTAAAAGAGTTCTAAATAACATGTTTCCATTCTGTTTTCAGTTTCATAGACGGGTATTATGTTGCTCTTTAACATTGTTTCTGGGTTCAAACATTAACATTAAAAAATACTAAAATTATTGTCCAAAAAACTTTTGGAAAAATCAAGGAAACAGATTAGACATGTAACCAAAACTATTGGAGATATTTATTTTGTGATTATATGTAATCTGGCTAAATTTCATGTCATAAGTATAAACCCAACAGAAGTTATTGCAAAATATGTTATTGGCGATTTACAATACATAGGATTTCCCCAAGCAGAAATAGGAGGTCTCAGATTTCGAGCATTATAATTTAATCCCTTTGGGTAATGAAGCTAAACATTCTCACAATTCGTGTATAATAGATAGTTCCAAAAATTCGGAAAGTTTTAGCTCCAGTGCTTCAGACGTTATAAATAATAATGTGGCAGAGGGGGCGGAATCCATCCCAATTTTGTTAAAGAGCCAGACAATTACCATCTAAAACCGAAATTAGAAAGGAAAAATGTTATCTAGAACTCTTTTAATTGTAATGCTAACAACAAACACATTTTGCCATTTTTAAAACTTTATGATGAGGTCGTCGGAACAACATGCACCCTGCCCCAGATTCTCAGAACCCTAAAAAGCCCTGTAGAAATAGAGTTAAGCAACAAAAAAAAATTATTCTAAATTATTTCTTTTATAATACACTATTAGCCTGCCAAGTTCCATCGCTATACTATTAGTCGTTCAACAAATAAGGCAAACTTGCAAGTTGATTATTCATATTGCTCAGTATACCAATTTTGTAAAGGCAGATCTCCACTAGGCTAATTTGTTCGCACGAATTCTAAATAAAGCCATTACATTGGTTGAAAGCGTTCAATGAATGGCTTCATTTAGAATTAATGTGGACGAATTTAGTTCTGAGATGATTATACAGCAAGGTAGACTACCGAATAGGTACCCCTGTATTACACTATATATAGACTGTGTATTACCCCATATAGCAATACGTTCGTCTACCTATTCGATAGTCTTTCGAACTGTTTTAATTACCTAACCCATTGAAGTTGAAATATGGTAAAGTAAATTGAATAGCATTGTTATCAATTTCATCTGTATCAAGAAGTAAATTGTAAAAACTTCCAACATATGCTCGAATACCTTTGCCAGGATTTTGCTCATTGATATTTACGTGCTTACCACGTTTCTAAAATAAAAATAATCGATGTAAATAAACATTTGCATGTACTGAGTTATTTACAATATAAATTCAGTTTTCTCGAGAAGGAGAGGCGAGCAAAGTGTGTAAAACGCTGTCTCATTTCGAATTTTGAAACCTCAATTTGTATTTGTCAATTTGTTTATCATTCTGGTTCAATAACTGGATTCTGCAATAAAAATTAAAAATGTATTTTTGGACCCAAAATATTAAAGGTGCATATACGCTGGGATTTTATTTTTTACTTTTGTGTATTGTTTTTGCTCTATTACCATTTTGTTTTCTATTCGAATTATTAGGCAAGGCCGTATTCAGGCTGGGCTCTTTGGGACTCTTGATGAAACTTTCCAGAAAGTTAGGTCAACACTTAATTAACTTTTTAGCATAATAATTTTCTTGATGTCGTCATTACTCACGATTACGTCATCACGGAAAAACAGGTGGTGCAAATATAATTTTTTTTCCAAACTATATACAATAATGATTTTTAAGAAAAACTAATAGGAACAATTTTTTTCAAACAAAATGTCAAAAATATGGTTGCTAAGGAAGAATTATCCATAGTAGGTGCCAGTGACTGAGGCCATTTTTATTAATCTACCATTGTTTGGAAAGCATTGAAATGCCAAAGATAAGCAAATTATTTTTAAAAAATGTTGGAATATTATTTTTTTTCTTATTAAAAGCTAGAAAAATTCAGAAAGCAGGATATTACTTTTATTTAAAAAGTTATGAACAATTTAATAGGAGGGATGATAATGCCCCCTCCCCCCAGGCTTAATATGGTTAATAGTTATGGAGGGGAGGGCAGAATCCCCCAGCAATTTGTGGGAATCCTGGTACCTAAAACACTACTTAAATACTAATTTATTATTACTATGTAACTCAAATAATACAAATAAATTAGTAATACCTCTGAGATAGTGCACCAAGTAGACCAAGTGCATTTTTGAATGGCAATATCAGAAAGCTTTTCTGATTCATCGATGGAAATTTCGTTTTCTGAATAAATAAGATACAGACGGAAAGTTATCCTGAAGCTTCCCATTTATTTCAGTGTACAAAATGAGGGGGATGGATTACTAGTGTTTTGCATGTGGTTTTCATATTAATGACATAAATGTTACTGCTATCGAAAATGATGTCCTAAGATGCGAGTAGGAGTCGTGATAAGACTATATATATAATAGCGGTTTCTTTATTGTTACTCAGTTATCTATAGGAGTTGTGAGTTAGGTACAATCTTGGTAGTAAATAAAATGGACAAAGTTAAAATCGTGCAAAGGTTCGAAATTTCAACATGTACAAAAAGCAAATGCTCGAAAAGTCTGGGTACTAAGCCGCTAAAAACCACACAGTCTACCTAATAAATGTCTGAGATAAATCTCTTGGTATTTCCCGTGGTCTTTTCCCGCGTTTATCTATGTTTCACTTGTGGTGTCTATAACTCCTCAAAATTCGAAGAATGCCTATTAATCCCTGACCAAGATTTTGCATGGTGAGTTAAAAATTGTAGAAATCTGGAAAAATACCGAAACTTCATTTTTATGCTAAGAATTTGACTATTCTGAATGCTATTTTCATACGCATGCGCAAATTCTGAATACGCCTAAATCGTGTTTTTAAGATCTGGATTTCGATTCAATCTCAATGCTATAGAAAGAAACATTGATATTCTTTATATATTTATTAATGTATTAGTGATTATCCGAAGCAATTTCACAAGTTCACTGGATTGCTGAGTGTTTTAATAAGAGAAAGAGAGAGGCTAGAAATGGTGATGACTGATTTACTATATTATCAGATATAATTAAATAACGAAATACCAAGAAAATTATGCAAAAAAGCAAAGTGCACCATAAAGAAGAGCAACACAAGAAAATGACATAAATTGTGTGTCTTATTATGTCTGTAGAGTAGTTTATAAAACAAGTAAATACAGACGATCAGGAAAATTAAGTTTCGAATGCGCTTATACTTTTTTTTCAAACGAGAACATCCATGCTACTGATACTACTTTGAGAAACATTAACACTAGCGACATTCTGGCACAATGACGCGTGGCTATAGAGTGTAAAAGGAAATTCTAATTCATCTCTAGAAATCAATTACACGTATTTAGCGTCCGTGCATATGCATGGAAATGACATGATTTGTTTTCATAAAAGAGAGTATCGATGTTTATTTGTGTAACATTGTGATCGATTCAAGCGTGTTTAATTGACTATTGACTATTTGTACAAACATTTAGCCCAACAAAATTAGTACAAATACCTAACTCGTACCTAACTCCCATCTCGAAATTTACCGATACACTCTATTAACTTAAACAATGAGTCGTGGAGGGATGTATGCGCTAATATCAGCCAATCGATTAAGCAATAACATAAAAATTCAATCGATAAGTCATTAAATTAATTAATACATCAATCAGAAAATAAATCAGTCAACCAAAAAATAAATTTTCTCCATAATCATACCTGTCACAGAAAATATTTGTATCAAAGCATTTACAGAGTTTAAAGTAGACTTTATGATCGATTCTTGAGTTTCATTTGGATTAACTGTGCATGTTACGAATATAACAGCTTTTTCTAAAACAATGATTACAAATACTTGTTCAAAGTCAGCAGTAAAGACGATAGAACAAAGTTGAACGGTGTTCTAGTGTCTTTAATGTTGACTTTGAACAAGTTTCTTAGCACAATTGGTTCAAAGTCCGCAGTTAAGACGCTAGAACAACGTCGAACGATGATTTTCTAGCATCGTTACTGCGGACTATGAACAAGGTTCTGTCAACGTAAGAAACGCTTCTTGATGAGATCATATGTTTCTAGTGGTATATATGACACAACTATTTGTGTCTTTGAAGCTTGCTAAGAGAATATAAAGTTTCAATCTTTTATAATTTCCTCATACCACCATATCAAAAGCCAACCCAGGACGAATTAGAGTGAAATAGGACGGAAGAAGGCGAACACTGAGCAAGATTTTAGAATACTGGATACTTTTTCTGGTTACAATATGGGAAGAGAAGTTATACTTTTTGTTCTTGAATGATGATTTGTTAAGTATGAAAACGAGTTTTTAAACACTTCAGCGTAATTCAAATCGGTATTTCCAATATCTTGTCTTTCAATCAAATCTTTCAATGTTTGGATTACATCCGGTGTTGCGGTGGTAAGGTTTCTTAGACATGAAAGTTCTAGATGTACAGGTTTATTCCGCCCTTTAAATATCCTGAGAACAACCTAAAGCGTAAGAAAATGAAGTTTTTCAACTAACTTGAAGCAAACAAATGAATCTGGTTGTGACCATGTCAAACAATGGATAATACGTTAGTTAACGAATTGGTGATGGATTCTAGCGTAAAAGTCCGAATTTAAGCCTTGGGCTTATACAATTCGTAAGACTTATCTGGTATTTTCGGGAGGGAGGGAGGGGTTATACTTATAGAAGACATTTTGCATTAATGCTACAGGTGGCATTGAAAGCAGGGATTTAGAAAAAGTTTTTTAAAAAAATACTAGAAAATAAGGAGTTTTCTCCCTGAAAAAAAGAGTAATAGCTTTTAACGCTCAAAGCGAACACTTAATGACCACTTTTCTTGGAATCGGAATAATTGCGGTCAAACCCTTATAAAATAGCCTCTATGTAGCGGACAGTTTTTTGTTTGTTTGTTTGCCTTTTTTTATTTTTTATTTTTTTGCACTGTAGCACATTTTTAGTGGAAATTAGGGGGGTTTCTGTAAACTTAAGAACCGAAAAACCCGAAAACAAAATAATATATAAAGAATAACAAAAATATAATTTTTTCACCCTTTGGCTTTCGGAATTTTTTACACCAAGAACTAAGTTTTAGTAGAATACAGGCCAAAATAACACAAAATAACCAATTTACTGCACCTAAAAAGCCTTTCTAGCTACATCAGGGCTGTATTAAATGGTTTTCATCTACATGCAGTGTCAAAGTCGCCGTAATATTTAAAAGATACTTGAAGGAGCAGTTTTTCAAGTTTTCTCTTTTAGGAAAGGGGACCATGTATGGAGGACCCCTTAGGAGCCCTTAGGAGCAAAAAGGGTTAAATGTTGTTCTATTCCCACTTGACTGCCCTTTGGTCACCAAAAGAAATGATATACTATCGGTATTTCTAACCCATCACAGGCACTTGTGAAAAACATAAATAAATCATTACTGCTTAATCAATCGTGTCTAAACAGCTAAACATAAGCGTATTTACAGGGGTATAGGGAATTCGTTGATGCAAAACAGTAACATCACTATGTAACGGACACCAGTACAAAGAGGACACTTTTCTTGGAACTAAAGGTAAGCGCTATATACAGGTTTGACTGTGTTCATAATATAGCAAAAATGCGGTATTTTTCAAAAAGTAAACAACATTGTTTCGACTTTTATTCATCATTAGTGTTATAAATATCTAAAAGAGAAACAATAAAGTTTGAGTCAGAAGTTGGGGAGTTTCTAGTTGGTTAGTTTTGGAGTTGAAGAGTTGCGCTAATTTCACGGTTTCCGAAAAGTTTCAATAAGGCGCCGTATTACATTTAAGTAAACCTAAATAACTGTAAATGGCTTTCGAGGCGGGAGTCACTTGAAAATGCTGAGCATCTAATTGGGGCATTTATATGGGTAGCAAGTTAATAACGTAGACCAGATGTAAAATGTAAAATAGTGACCGAATATGAACAATAAAATGTCACTGACGTGGGAGTCGATAATCATTTTTATAGTTACAACGTGATTATATTGATTATGACGAATATAATGTAATTAAATATATTATACCATTCAGTTACAATTTACAATGCTGAAAGCAACTAGACCAGAATTTTCAATTACTCAAAATTATGCCTAAATATGAAAAATGAAAAGTGACTGAAGTTCATGGGAGTTCATATTCGTGTTAATATTAACAATGTGATTACAAAGATAATGGTAGATAATTATAAAATATTTTAAAAGCAGGATAAGGCAATTTTAGCCATATAATAGCCATAATCAGTTTCGAAGTCTCACTTAGCTTGTGGCTTGTGAACATCCTATTCATACCTCTCAAACGCCCATACCCACTAAACACCCCAACTCACAACTTTATAACTATTTTCCCACTCTATATAAAACTTATGTTCACAGCCCTTTGAGTGGATCGTTGAAAACTTTCTCTAACACTTTCTCTAACATTATGTTTTTGCTTTTGCTATTTTCTACGAGTGGTTTTCACATATATTTTATGAAAACGCATGACATTGATGAATATCCAGATAAAAAGATGCCTCTGATATTATCTGTTTCAATAACATTAGTGATGTTTTATTTGGATGAAATGAAGTGTATTTGCATAGCATAGCTATAAATTATTTCAAAGCTAAAACTCAATATTCCATTTAGAGAGCGAAAAACTTTTAGACAGTGAAAACGTATATGAACGTACCTCATCTTTTGCATCAATGGTATCCAGTATAGTTTTAACAACGCTTTTAAGAAGAGCATAAACTTTTCTAGCTTGCTTACTGAAGTCCACAGCAATGACAACATGTTTTCCTTGTCTAGGCGTGACTGTACCTGCATACCAAGACCTATTGATTAAAATGATATCTTGCAAGGGAACAAAAAATGTATGAGTAGGTAGTAACCGTTATTAGCCGATTATTGCAACCAGTGGGAAATTACCTGTTCAAAATACGCTAGTATAACTTTTTCAACGTTGTTCTAGCGGCGTTACTGCTGACTGTGAACAGGTTTTTGCTCACAGGACACCTGTTACTCGTTATAAGCATTGGTAGGTGTGAACATTCAGACCGTGATACAGTGTAATCCTGTGAACTTGAACACCAGATAGCTCGCACTTTTATTATCTCGAACTAAATTTCCATTTCCCTAACTCTTCCTTATTACTTTCTCATAAAATCTTTAAATAGCTCGAGCCTTAGATAAGACAGTTGCCTATCAAACCACCTTTTTCCTCACACTTGGAAAGATTCCCATACTGATATCTGGGAACTTAGCAAGTTTGGTACTAAAAAATGAGGATTCCAATCTAAATCCAAACTATCGTAGAAAGTGAGGCGTCATTCTAATCGAAACAAAAGAAAAACTTTAATAGACCTTTTTAATACCAGTAACGTTATAGTAGTAGCAGATTTTACATTATTTTACATATTATCTCATTATTTTTAGCAGATAACCTCATTCATTAACCTTATTGCACCCGGGAAGGGAAGGGGGGAGAGTCACAATATTTTAAAATAGCATTGTGGAGGGGAGATGCTGACGGTATGGTAATGTGTCCTGTTATGGTTTGTTGTGTTTGCAAATAAAAACTGGAACTTATTGAGGAGGGGCAGAACCCAAAAACTTCCCTTCCTGTAACGTTGAACGGCTTATTAATTATTAATTAGTTAGATTGGATGACAACCAGTATCAAATGCTTTCACATCTTCTAATGCGACTTCTAAATATTAGTTTATTAGTAAACCTGCAATGGAACATCTATATTTGTTGGAAATCACAACGTTTACTCATTTAAAAAGTGTAAATTAATACCTTAGACGTGGATCATAACTGCTACAATTGCAGACATCTTTATTCTGCGAATTATTCATGGCTGGGTACTGCAGATAAGCACCTTCCTCATCACCATAGTATATTTGTTGACTACCTTTATCTTTCGTTTTTTCGTGAGCATCTTTGAAAACGCTGAGAATTGATAACGGAAGTAACTTTGGAGAATCCTTTGGGGAAGTTTTATCTTTGCATGAACTATCATGAACCATATCACAAAAACTTTTATAATTTACCTACAGATGAAAGATGTATACATTGATCTTCAAGATTGATTGCATTAGGCAGAAATTCCGCGCAAAAGCCAAAAGAAGTAGAAAAGTAAGTAAAATAGCTCCGACAATCAACTAAGTTAACTCACCGACAGTGACACGTTAAGCATTGCTCTAACTTGCCTCCAGTTTAGTCAATATCTTTCAAAAGGACTAAAACAGTGCTTGTAAGCGCTCCTGAGTATGGTATCGAACCTGCATCGCACCATCAGTCCACACTACTACCCTAGGGACCTTACCTAATGACGACTTGTGTATTGGACGACGCTAATATCATGATAAATTGAGTAGTACGCATGTGTAACTCAGGGAAAACCCCGAATCAAGTACGTCTTATTGAAGTCGACGTGCTCAATTTGTATTTCTATGTCGTCCTTAAAAAATAAATTAGGTTTTTTAATAAATTATTTTACTAATTAGTCACGTTCACATTATTCTTGCTAAATGGCGTCGTAGGCGCATTGCGTAAGGTCTACTATTACACTATCGACGCACGTAAAAAATAGTATTGGTAGAAATTGACATCACAAGTATTGTGGTTTCGATTTTTACCAATGGAATGTCTAGGAAAAAATTTGATTTTTTTT
Organism: Neoturris breviconis; assembly: GCA_032360805.1. NCBI lineage: Eukaryota > Metazoa > Cnidaria > Hydrozoa > Anthoathecata > Pandeidae > Neoturris > Neoturris breviconis. The sequence goes on along the minus strand of JAULBZ010009020.1, from coordinate 581 downwards.
ACCACATGTCAGAAATTTGGTTACTAAGGAAATAAATATTTCTAGTTACCAAAATATTTTTGCCAAAACGATCCTAGATAAATTATAGGAAAATGATACTGAAGACTATAGGCACGGTATGTCCTGGAATTACCGACTGTTGAAAGTATTTAGCTGATCTATGGATGTAAGTATTTAGCTGATCTATGGATACACTTGTACATAGAAGCGCAGAGCAGTAGTACTTCTGATTGGAGAAAGAGAACACACACGAGAGAGGGTTCCCAGCGAGTCAATATCGTTTCAGTTTTGAAAATGACATTGGGATTGAGATACCCTAGGTATTCTATTAACATATTTTATTTGGGGGAGGTGGAGGGAAGCGGGCAAATAATCTAACTCCTGAACTAATAACATTTTTTTTTTGCTCATCTGTTTTTCCTTGATGACGTCATCATAAGTAATGACGTCACCGCCAAAATAATTATGCAAAAATGTTTATTATGGGTGGATCCAACTTCCTGGAAAGTTTCAACCCTATGGCATGGTTCCATCAAAAGTTATGGAGGGGGGGGGGCACAATGGACTCTCTCCCCCCAGAT
>JAULBZ010009019.1:0-10308 GCA_032360805.1 Neoturris breviconis | reverse complement strand
GTTTCTTTCATCACAATAAATAGTTTGAGATCAAAATAATTATTTTGGCCAAAACAAGTGATTACGCGACTTTAAAAGAGGAAATAGTTTTTAACATTTTAGTGAGGGTTACCCGTATTTTCGATATTATAACAGTCATTCGTTTATTATTTTTTTATAAGTCAGCGGGTAGTAATTACAATATTATGAGCGATTATTTTGCTATTTCTAACAGGTGACGTTGCATTCAACCAATGAAATGGCTTGATTTAGAATTGGTGGAAATCCACCTTAAGTGATTTTAAACAGAGATAGTCAACAACTAGACTGGTGAATTACATATACGACTATATACGTTTCTTAGGGAATCCTTTACGATGACGCTAATCGAGTCTATATCAGTTATTCTTAGAATGTTTGTAGCTATGACGTATTTATGATGACGGTACATGTTAGCGTGTGTTATCATCCCAGTTTAGATTCTTTAAATTAGATACGGTGTGAACGTTTACCAAATGCGGACCTTATTTTAGGATTATAATTCGGATTCATTCAAGTAATTCATTCCGAGAGGATTATTTTAGCATTTCATAACTAACCGTGTAGATAGTATTTTCAATGAGTAGAAACGAGTTTAAAATCCGCCGTAAAGATGCTAAAAGAACGTCGAATACTTTTTTCTAGCATTGTCACTGTGGTTTTTGGACAGTTTCTGTCCACTTCATTAGCACTAATAAAAACTAGTGTAGATAAAATAATATAACATTAAATGCCTAATGTTTTCGGTAGGCTGAACTAAATTATCAGAGCTAATAGAGGGCAATTCATCCACCTTACCGAAAATAAGAGCACGATTTATTCTAAATATGCCCGAGATGGATCTGTTACTCCTATCTTTGCTTGTTTTTTGACCAAACAGTTGAGTTATGTTTATGTTTTTTGGGGGGGAACTTTTGCAAACTTAAACTTTTATCATAAGATTTTTTTTTATGAGCTGAAAAATTGAAAAAAGCACTAATCTACATTTATCAGAGACATTTTTCAAGCTGAATATCACATTACATTAAGGGATTTTGCCCAATTTTTAAATTTTAAATTTTAGGAAAGTTAATTTTAGGAAATAACATAACGAAAAATAATAAAATATATTGCATGCGTGATTGCATTTGCTATCGCGTAGAAAAACAACGTGTTTTCTTATTCGTTTTGTCAAAACATGACAGATCTAGACTGATTGACCCGCGCTATGGGTAAAAATATATAAAAAATTTAAAGAATTTTTTGAAAAATTGTCAAGATAATATAATATCATCATTAGTTCCTTAATTTATTCGTCAATTCTGGAAGCCATCTAAAGAAATTATTAAAATCTTCTTTTACGATTTATGCGCCCGTGGCTTTCCAGGAAGAGAATAATGGAAGAAATGTGGTACTAAAATATATCAGTTTTTCACAAAATTACAATGGACATTATAGAAATAATGACGTCATCAGAAAAATACTCATATTTCTAAAGATACATTTATGTAAAATTATTCATGTAAAAATGATCAATAACCCTACTAACCCTACTTGGTAACAACAAGACCGACACACAACGTCGAAACAACGTCAAAACGACGCCATTTTGACATTATTTCTACGTTGTTCCGAACAAAAGCAATATCATAGCGTTTGTTTTTATAAGAAGACAGTTTAGTTTATACGTATATTAAAACATTGATTCATGGAGATAACTATATAGGGAAACTTCAAACTTCTTTAATATCATAGCGATTCCTATTACCGCATACTGTCCCGTGTATACCCGTATATGGGAATATGAAGTCTATATAAGGAAATATACGGGACCGTATTTGATTGTCTTCCATGCAACGCGTATGCAATAATTTGATGCATTGAATATCTACTTGCAATACATATGTTAAGGTTGATTTCACGAGACGAAGAATTCGCCGATTTCTACTGATGGAATATCTTTTTTTCCTTTCGCTTCGAATATTTTGCCTCGTAGAATTTCATCTATAGACAGCCACGTTTAAAAACTATTTAGCTACCATGTTTTTCACAATCTAAAAATAACTTTAGCAGTTATTAAAAAATTGTTTGGCCCAACGAAGTTGGAATTGACTTTTCTGGAAAAGCCTAAGCATGCATAATTATGACGTCATTTATTCATTTTTATTTTTAAGTTTTAATTCTTAAAAGTAAATAATCATTCTGTAAGCTTTTATCATTGCTATTTAAGAATAGATTTTACTTGAAAACGAGACGGTGGTAAGGTAAATGCGAATTACAAGGACTTTAACAATACATTTTATCATTAAAAAAGCCAGTTCTGCTATAGGTATATATGTGAAAATGTTTATTTATATTATATAGGTAATATTTAGTGAAGGATTTGAAACTGATATATATTATTAGTAGATTTGGGAAAGGTCTATTGATTAGTTTCTTCGTTCAAAGGAAATCAGTAAATTACTCGATTGTTTAATACTTCTAAGCTATTTACTGGGTAAACCCATGCTTAACCACTGCATTTTTACTTTTTATCTAGGGTTTTTTAATTATAATTTTATGAATTTGAAATTTTTACATATACGATTATTATTCTTAAACAGTCTTTACATGGAACCCTAAAAGAGCTAGACCCTAAGCGATCTTCCATTTTATTTTATTTTATTCGTACGAAGAAACCAATCAAATGCAAGATCGTTTAGGGTCAAACTCATTTAGGGGTCCATGTAAAGACTGCCTTACTAATGATGACAGTAAAAAAATATTAACTTTATTAGCATACTATTGTCATAATTCATGAGTGGTTTAAATGGCTATTAGCAATCACAGGCTCACGACCGTGGTCCTCGGCACCTTGACCTACGGCCCTTGACCCCCTATAAGTTTATATTCACAATTTCATTTTAGCACATAAAAGGTACTTATAATGCTGCCTCTGTTATCATAAAACGGGGGCCGTAATATTTGGTTATTACTTTGTTTATTGATAAAATGTTAAAATACAATTGTTTTCAAATGATTTTAAAAGATATATTTGTTGTCTAGTTTTAAAATCTACGTCACAAAACGAATCGAACTCTAGCAAGCAAGCTCGCACCCAGTGCCTTTTTTCTATTTTAATTTATTCTTTATAAGACAGACGGTGGTGACAAGTTTGTATGTGTTGTTTCACTACAAAATTCGTTGAAAACATTTCGTTAGATAACGGAAAATGTATGTTTATATATAATGAGGAAATAAAGATTTAAATTGCACACCCTACTCGTACGAAATATCTACAGAACATAAACATTGTGGCAAGTATATAAACAATCAATGGTTTTAACCTGAGAAAATTTGGATTCATTTATGTAACGTACGACATATACGTTTGAAGCCGTGTGCAAGGTCAAATGCTCTCTTAAATACATCTCTGCTGTTCGAAATAGGAACGTTCTATATAAGCATGATTTCTACTGTAGCATGGGATTTCACTTTCACATTTCTGATTATGATAGTAGGCCTAATAAATAAGAGTACAAATATATAAATTAAATCCCCGTTTCGTTTTTATGATCAAATCCATTGTAGATAATTGATATTCCTTTCGTTTGTCGGTGTATCTGCTCTGTTTGTCTGTATCTTCGTAGTCGTGAAATAAAAATAAAAATAAATAAAATGTTAGATAAAAATTCCTTTCCGAAGTCAGCCGAAATTCTTGACCGAGTGATTTGAATATTTGATGAATCATGTTTATAACCTATTTTTGATAAGCGCATGCGCGAATTCACGCCTGCGTGACCGACGGATTTGTCGTCGTTAGAACCGTTAAGAAACTCTGTATTTTTAACTATCTTCGAACGTCAGAAATGGCGCTTCTTAACTTTCCTCTACTCCATAGGGATTTCAAACAATTAAAAACACATAGTGATTTCGAAGATTTTAGTTAGTCTGGTCGACAATTGACGGCCAAGTGTACAAAAAGCGTTATCTGGTTCCTAGAGCCTTGGTCACAAGGTATCGTCTTTTCTTCTTGCCTTTGATGTACTTATAACTGCTTGAGTGTGATGACTATCTTCCGTGTTTTGATATTAACCGATCGGATACGTCGTTGTCGGCCGCTACGGCTACACCGTCTGATCTCATGGAATGTGTTCCGTAGTCGTTTAGTTCGATAGATGATAGAAAGTGTTCTCGAAAGGTTTATAGAGCTGTCGAGTAATAGATAGGTTATTTTCCGTTTGCGCGATGGCCTTGCTTGGTTTGTGCAGTCTGCAAATGAGGTAGGTAGGATTCTGGTTGTGCTTCTAAGTTATAATTACATTATATCCGTCTAAAGAAAGATTTACAGCAAGAAATACAACTAAGTTACCCCCTGTATAAATACGAAGATAAAAAATAAATGGAACATATGAACGTGCAAGAAAAAAAACATGGTCATGCATGACAAAACTGACGCGAAAGAATTGCTGGTTTTAAAGATGACTTTTCAAATTTAATGAGCGTTCCTGCGAAAGAAACATCCGAAATGAATGTTTTTGAGAATTCTGACGTGTGCTCGTACGATTTGTGACTGACTATTCCGTGCTCTAGATATATTACGTTCCTTTCGCCGTTTATACGCCACCTTTTCACGAAACGACGCATCACTTTCATGAAAATGAAACATGCACTTGATAAATCAAAAGATTAGACGTTTAATACGAAATATCTAGTTTTTCCATCTGTGAATGTCCAGACAAAACCTAAAAAATATTTTATTTCCTGCAACGAATTTGCTTTCTGAAGGAAAAATATGAGAAAAAATAGTTTTTTCGGAATTTTGTTTTTACCACGTCTCAAAAATGTGGTTGCGAAGGGAAAATTATCCGTTACCAAAAAATAATTTTTTAAAGTGTTCCTAAATAAATTATAGGAAAAGAATCAACATTTTCTATTCACATGATACATTCATTCAGAAGTTTTGAAAGAAAGTACATTGTGCCCCTCCCCTCCCCAGTAGAAATAGGCTTAAAGATATCCAATACTGAATTAGCTAGTACCGTAATGCATCGATTAAACGCCTCCTTCTTTTAAACACCCCCCAAAGCAATAAAATATTTGATAAACGCCTCCCTTTTTTAAAGGGGCGTTTATTTGAAACAGCAGCAATGCTCATGTAGCAGCCTTATGCTAAGTATACTACGAATAAAAAACGTTTATTATTAACTTTTTTTTATTTCTGATAAACAGGAAATTTTCTATATACTCCTTTTGATCTGAACATAGGTAATTTTTATCGTCGGAAACAGCTTCTTTCTCTTCAAAATTTCCCTTTCAAGAGTCTCTGCATATTTTGTTTGTATTTTTTTTTTTTTTTACGATTCTTGATTCTTATATTTTTCAATAAACGCCCCCTTCTTTGAAACGCCCCCTTTGCAAATTAAAATATTTAATAAACGCCCCGGCGTTTAATCGAAGCATTACGGTATTTAATTTCGTGAATCGGAAAAATATTGATATTTTGTGGGTGGCTCTCAGAACCCTTAAAAGCCTAGGTCTAATAGGTTTAACGTAAATTACTCGGTTGAAAGTCCATACTTCAAGGGAAATAATTTTCACGGGAACTTTTTTGCATTTCGCAGGAATAGACGCAAATGCATTTTGTCGCGGTAATATTTTCTTGCAGAGAGATGTATCGACAGATAAAATGGGAACAACATGATATCATTCATGAACATAGATGGTATAATATGATATGATATGATATGAATCTTTATTTATATTCGATGAGTATACAAAGTGGTTATTAAAATAAATATATAAAATTCCTAAGTAAGATACCATTTCCCGTCTATAATCTAATATCGTTGATACTGGATTTTAGAAAGGAAGATGGTTAGCCCTTTAGAGCTAATTAAAATCGACGTTAATTGTAAAAAGTTATATAGTAGAATAATAAAATAAAAATAAAATAATATAGAATAAAAAAAGATCTACTTTAAAGGAAGACATTTCGGCGAGAATTTAATTTCTCGAATTAACCGTAAACATATAAATTATGTTGGCTCTTAATCCTATTAGCCATGGGCTTTTTCGTTCGAAACCATAGGGGATAAAAGTGGGTTTGCGGTCTGTAAAATATGAAATTTGGTTTGCAGAATATCATTACTTTAATAATTTCATTTATTATTTCGATAAGTAACACTTTGCTGCTCAAAAGATAGCCTACAACCCTCACATAAATGTTTGAGACAAAGTAAAATTTGGGCATAAATTTGAAATTTCAAATTAGGCAAAAAATACCTAAATTTCGATTAGCAAGACGAACTGCACGGAAATTCGCATTTGTACCAAGAGCCTGGGTACTAGGCTGTTAGAAGCAACAAATTTGTCAAGTCTTACGTCTACACGATAAATCTCTGGGATAAAAATGTTTCTTAATTTACGTGATGGGGTTGTAGCATCAGATTTTATTTCCTAAAATAATTAACCTCCGTTCAGAATTAAGTTATCACCGATCCTAATCCTTAATAAAAGTTAGCAAAAGTCACCAATACCATATCATAAGAAAGAAGTTTTCGCAAAATGAATATATACTTTGTGCCCTCGCCCCTTGCCCCTGAAAATCCGCCCCTATCCCCCTTGACCACGCCCCATTTGAAGGTCACCAGTACCAATTATTTATTTTTTTTAATATTTTTAGGTCTTACGTTTAAAAATAATAAGAAAAATAAATTTCACAAAAAAAAAGGTTATTCCAGGAAAAATTATAAAATGATGACGTCAACAAAAAATAATGACATCATCAAAATAAAATCTAGCAGAATCGTACTTTAACTTCTTGAACAGTTATCAAAGAAGATCCTCTTAGGGGTACACCATATATAATCAAAAAAGCGTATCAATTTCCAATCTCGAATAAGATGCCAATATTTATTGATCTGTATTTTATACTTAACCTTCTCAAGGATATTGCAAAACCAATCAAACATGATCAAACGCATAAATAAAACAAAAAGCAAATTTGATACTGTAGCTGTATGAGTGCTATGTCTCTGTAATGTCCGCAGAGCTTCCTCCTTTTTCTCTGGATCGTTTAGTTGATATGAACTGCCATTGAATGGAGCAAAATAGGAAGTGAAGAAAGACCGAGGATTCTCTTTGAACAGGTTCCAATAGTCAGGATAACAATTACTAAGCCGTGCCACCTGATCCGCATAGGTAGAAAGATCTACTAACGTATTCGCACGTTGAGAGCTGTCTTTAAAATAATCTTGCCAAAATACTTTGTCCTCTTTTACAGCATTAACTCGCTTATCGTGATTAACCAAAGTAAGTCGACCACTCATTATTCTACAGACCCATCTAGCTTGAATTTCGGCAATAACAGGAATTGAGCCCACAACAGGGCGTACGTAACCAACAAAGGATAATGTCGGATCTTCAACATTATAAACGTATTTGTAAAGATTTGTAAGATTAGTATTTGCATACTTCAGTGGTAAAAAAGGGAATGAAACCTCGTAGCCAGTACACTGGATAATAACATCTACATCGTGCGATGTACCATCTTTGAAATGAACCGTTTGCCCTGAGATGAAATCAATCTCTCCTTTAGGTACGACTTTTTTGTAATCAATATAATCTAATACATGAGCATGCTTATTGACAATATGGTGTAAATATTTTGCATTGGTACGAAACTCAACCATACCGTGTCCTTGATAGGCTGTCATTGATCCACTAGTTGTCCACTTGCATATCCAAGACATTCCTGTAAATAAAATTGTAACACTAATAGAGTTTGTTACTGAACATAAAATTAAATTTACTACTGAAGTCTCTACATATTGATACGGTCGTTTGGATTTTTGTCTGTCATTATGTATGTCATTATGTCTGCCATTATGACCGTCCGATTTTCCGATTTTTGTGCTTTTAATGAGGGACTTTGGTATGCTAAACCGAAATAACCAGGGCCCAGTTGTTAAACAAAAAATCTGTCTCGGTTATTGGTCCCACTTATTTTTTTCTTTGTAGTATTGAAAAAATGTGCCACGCCCTTATACAACCCACACTACACTTATCACACCCTCTAAATGACTGTCTTATTGGTTACCCTTTAAAGATGGCTTTTGTCTTGATTACTCGGACTGCATCTCACTTATCACACCTAATATATAATCTCGAATGAATGATAATTAACCTGCATACTTGCTAAGTATTAGTTTAATTTCTATAATTTCATTAACACTTAAATAATGTAACATGTCACTTTTAAAACACGTGTTCGACATTCGAATTACATACCAGATGTAATTGTTTTTAATTTTTCCAATCATACAACCATTTCAGTTTAGCTAGCCCGTCCCACGTCCCGTTTTAACTGTGGTAATAAGTCTCTCTTGAAGAGATTAAGTCTTCGAGCTATTAAACAACCCACAAGACTAAAGAGAATACTAAATAAAAATGAAGGTAAAAGTGTAGAAAAAGATTTGAAAAAATTACTTCCAGGATTAAACTTAAAAGTAAACTTGTGTGTTGTGTGTTAAACCTACGACAAAACACACACATACAGAAATGACAGCATTGATCATTGTACGGCACTAACGTAAAACGATATATAATGTACTGAATGTATGAACAATAACAACAACAACAACAACAACAACAACAACAACAACAACAACAACAACAACAACAACAACATTGTCAGAGAAATCATAACCGTAAGAGTAGTAAAGTGGCGTAAAACCTTTTCACGTTTCTACTCTCCATGTATGGAAAGTTTGTGGCGCTGTATAAACCGGGTGGGAGTGATTCCATACAAGAATTCGCTACGGAAGGACGGACGAGCGGAAGGAAGGAGGGAGGATTGGCAAACCATCTCTGCATTCAGCGAGATTGAATTAACTCACCTGGTTTGTCTTTACACATCGGAGCAACTAAGTGCAACGCTCGAGAAGAAGCTCTATCTAATGGTTGTGGTGTATGATGCGGTAATAACTTGCCAACTTTTCTAAAAAACTGTTGTCCATGCGGTATGCACCAGATAACACTCTCAGCACTATCATGATACTCATCTAGGATGTCACTTGCAGTTTCTCCTCCTCCAATCAACATAATTTGCTTATTACGATGTCTTTCTTGAAATTCTTTAATGCTCACAGAATGAACCACTTCTCCATTGAATCCTCGCAAGACTGTTTTTTCTAATGAAATATTTGTCTTTTCATACACACCAGAGCATATAATGACATTCTTTGCTCTGTATTCCACTTTATCTTCAGTTAGTATACTCCATGTTTTACCTTGTTTCTCCATTGATTTCACACAACAATTGAATCGAATATGCTGACGTAAGGAAAATTTATCAACATAACTTTCTAAGTATTCAAAGACATCCAAATGTTTTGGAAAATTACCAATACTTTCCGGCATTGGAAAGTCACTAATTTCAGTTATAGTACTCGACGATGTAGTACAGGAGCTCTTCATTACAGTTGTTATCTCAGGATCTGGTGAATATTTCCATACACCACCAATATCTTCACGTTTTTCAAGAACACGTACAGATAAATTCTCTTCTTTAGCATATTTACAAGCCATTAATCCAGACCAACCACCTCCAATAACTATTACATCCAGAACTTCTTCTTGTGCTGTCGCCATTTCCACCTAAAGAAAACAAATCATCATTATTCAATCTTATCCTTGAGCCATATTAACCTAAAGTCAAATGATTTCATTGTTTTATGAAAAGGTATATCCCTAAAAAATTCGTTGTCTCACTAAGTTTTCTATAAATTCTAAAAATTACTTGAATGGAATCACTTTAGGGATTTATTCGCAGCAGGTGTGAAGTTTCCTCGAAATATTATTGCAAGTTAATATGCATTTGTGAGCAGATTGAATATCGCAAAATATTAGTTGTATAGTTGTATAAAATGTGAGCAAGGTAACCAATCTAATGTTTTTCATTGAAGAAATGTGACATATTTAGCTTATTTCACCCTGTTCATTTTGGTCTGTAACATTCACCTTTAACCACATTTGTGCCAGGCTTAAGGTGGGTTGAAATGACCGGGGGCGGAAGTTAACATACAGTCATGAAACTTGGTACCTTAAGGGAAGAAATTTTCGTGAGAAGAAATTTTCACAAATCAAGGTCCTGAAAGTCGCGGAATTTGCCTAATTTATTTTCGCGTGTTAAGGTTCGAAAGTGGATTTCGCGGAATTTATGTTCGCGTTTTGTGGTCGAAATTTACTTTGAAAGAGTATAAAAAGCAGTCAATATCTGTTGCAAAAGTTTTTTACACTACCAAACTACAAACGCATTACTGGTTTACT
>JAULBZ010009018.1:0-10308 GCA_032360805.1 Neoturris breviconis | reverse complement strand
ATCATCATACTCTATTCCTTCCAAAAAGATACTATAGCTATTCATCAAATGGCTCCTCATCAAATAGGTCGAATGCAATTCGTTCTTCTTGCTCAGGATCTTCCCAATAACTGATTTTCCGATTTTTAAAATCATATGACGAAATAAAAGAGGCTAACTAAGATGAGCTTAGTATACTAGGGTAGTATGGTGTAAGAATAGTAAAAATATCGCCTTTAGGGTGATACGATTCAAGACTAAATAAATTACATAGAAGAAACTGGGAAAATTTTGAAAATTTCGAAAAATATCGCGAGCATAAACTTCGCGGATGGATCAATATAGGATTTTTCGCGTATTTTACTTTCGCGAATGGGGCCAAAATCCGCGAAAACCGCGAGAGTTAATGCCCACGAAAGTTAATGCTCCTAAGTAACTAAGAGCAAAGATAACCAGCAATAGGATATTCTTAAACCTTAATTTTAAATGGAAATTTTTACCTTGCTACCAGTAACTGCATCATAGTCTGATGCTTTTACCATTAACCAAATGATAAACCCACTGAGCGACAAACCTACAGCCTTAAAATAATAACAGAAGTAAGAACATATTACTCTGTAAGCCAGCCGAAAACAGAAATGTTGAGGATAAAGTAACACAAGTTACTAAGAACAGACAAATAACCTAGTGGGCAAAAACGTTGTTCTAGAGTCTTTACTGTGGACGTTGAACAAGTTTCTGGTCACTGGTAAATAAACTGTGAGAAAACTATACAAGAACATGACAAGGGAAATAATAGTGGAGCAAGAAGTAATGATAATAAGATTTATGAGTAAAAGAGAGATAGATGAAAGTAATGTATTCACAAGGTGATGCAAGTAATAAACTTAGGAAGAACTTTTAATATTTTAATAGAATAAGAGAGATTAAAGCAAGAACTTACTAGCAGAAGAGTGGTGAAAATGAGAACCAATGCTTTTAAACACGCCATAAACTAGTTGTTGCTTGCTTACATCACATTTAAAATGAGAAATCAGAAACCATATTTTTATAAACGTACAAAAAATACAACAGCGTGTACTTAATATATCTTATATAGAAAATGTTTTTGGATTGATCGAATTACATATCTAGTAACGACTTAATTTGTTATTATATAAAATATTCCCATTGATGGTGATTTAAACGTCAGACAGTAAGATTGACTGAAGAGTTACTCCTTTTTTTCTCATATTCATTGTGCCTTTACTGTGGACATTGAACAAGTTAAAAAAGTTATAGCTAAGTGTATATATGTTTGTATGTACATATAATAGAAAGACTACAAGTATTAGACAACATACAGGCGCGATAGCGGAAAGTCTCCACGGTAGAGGGTTCAACATATCCTTGCCCAATTGGCAGAAGCTTGCTCAAACTCAGCGGCGAAGATGCTAGAACAACATCTAAACGTTGGCCTGGCGTCTTTTATGTGGACTTTGGCCAGGTTTTTTGCTTGCCGGGGGCGTTACGGCTCTTCTGCCTGGTGTTGCAAGCTATGTTTACATGCATGGCTAGAAAGCCTCTTATTTAGGTTGTTTCTATGCATACTGATTGTAAACTTTGATTTTCTAGACTGGAGTCGTACGTTTTTCAGAGAGCTACCCGGCCATAATGTAAAATCGGGGATAATCAGGAAATCGGAACTTAAAAGACCATATACTTTTCGCTTTTTGCGCTCACCTATCTCGCTCTCGTTCCTGCTACGAAGAACGCATGAAAGGCTAACTACAGGCGTATTGATCATCAGTTTTTGACGGTTAGAAGGCATAATGACCATCAGTTCGGAGACTGCTAAACGGAATAACTATCAGTTCTTGAAGATAGGCAGGCATAACGATTATCAGTTCTTGAAGGCGTATTCCAAAACCGCCAACCACCGACCAGCAACCAATCACCGACCAGCCGACCAGTAAAAACCGACTAATCCATCACCGACCCCAGACCAGAAAAAATTAAAGTCTCGTTGCTGAATTTTTCTTTTTTTTTCTAGCACTTTTTTTATTCTAACAAATTTAAAATACGATCCTCAATCTATTGGTCTTCGTCCGCAAAATCTTTACACTTACGATTTTATTTTAGTATGAAACAATTTATATTTTTCCTGCTAAACTGTTTTTTCTTTTGCCAATTTTTGTTCCTGGTTATGGCATACTGGAAAAGTAGTACTCAAGACTCGGATCCAAAACCCGGACCCAAGACCCGGACCCAGGACCCATAGAATAAATTTCAAATTGGTCTCATTGGTTTCACAAAGAAACATGGATGATCTGGTGTGAAACAAAATCAAGATATTTTCATACGCACGCTCGAACTATAAGTACGTCTAAATCGTGTTTTCAGATTGCAATTTCGAATCGATCTCAATGTTTCACAAAGAAACATGGGTGTTCTGGTTTGTAACAAATCAAGCTATATTCGTCACATGTGTGAGATCTAAGTACGTTTAATTTAATTTTTATTGGTGTACTGCAAGTTGGAAACGAGATGATTTTACGATTACATTTTAGACTGATACCCAGTGCTTAGGTATTCTTTTATCGCGATCTCCAAAATGTGAGTTTAGAAAACTTCAGTAATTTTCCCATATTTAAAATTGATGGCTTACAAAACATTATTTTTTAAAAGTTAACTGAGTGATCATTGTACTTCTTTCATCATAAACTGAACTGCTCTAGTTTCCTAACCTGTTACATTTATGTGATTTTATTGTTTTTGTTTGGCCGACATTTCTTCAAATATCTCAAGGTGCCAAAGCTGGCAAATGATCAAGTATCGTAACCATACCATAAACCTAAACTTAACCATGTTATAAATGAACCTAAATCATGTCATAAAAAGCTATACCATAATCATAGTTATAACCAAATAACCATAACCCTCCATACCCCATGCCATAAATCTATAAACCTTAGCTTGAGTGCCAGTCCCAAGTACTTGTCGTAGTTTGGGACTGGAACTCAGGCTAATAAACCTAAGCCATAACCAAAACAAAACTATAAGCATACCGTAAACTTAAATCATAACTTTACCATGCTATGAACATATGTATAAACCTAAATCATGCCATAAACCTACAACCTATATAATAACCATAGTAATAACCATGCCATAACCATACCAAACACCATAACCGCATGCCGTAAAATAAATAATAAACCATAAGTCGTAACCAGGAAAAGAAAATAGCAAAAGAAAAAAGACTTCGTAGAAGATGGAGCGATGGATTTCCCCATTGAAAATTACCACACTTGTTTCCAACTTCAATCCATACTTTAAGAGCACAAACTTTCTGGTTTTGAAATTCTGAAAAGCCTTATTCGCAAAAGTTTATTCTCCCAAAATATTTCACATTCCTTCATTCGCGAAAGTTTATGCCCTAAATTTTCAAGTTTTTTAATGATCGTATTATTTATTTTTGAAACAAAAAAAAACAAACAATATTTTAACACTAGGCATTTTTTTCTATGTAAAACATCAACTTTGTGAGCCTAATAATTTGCAATTACTTTTAACTCTTGAGACGTCAATTCATTTTTAAGTACTCTTTTCTTAATTGCTATCGCCAATTATCAGAGTTAAACTTAGTCAATTACAATAGTAGTTGATGCATCAGCAGGTTCCGTAGTAGGTTGTTACTTTTTGGAACTTTGTATTTTTAGTTACAGCTTTTTTAGGTTAAGAAATTTGGACTTGACAAACAGGACTTGGAATGGCAACAAGAAACGAGCCTAAAACTATTTCTTTTTTAGGTTCTGCGTACCGCTCATTTACAAGAGCTCAGCATAACGATCAATCAGCACGTGGTTTTTAACAGTAGCCGACATCTTTACTACTACGCTACAAGCTATTTCTAGCCCTCCTTGTACCAATATATATTCATAAAAAATATATAATAGATATCCTTTCCCACTTGCGAAAGTTTATGCCTGCGAAAGTTTTTATATTCCTTCATTCGCGAGAGTTTATACCTCGCGAATTGCATTATTTGCTTCATTCACGAAAGTAAAATCCAAACATTTCGCGAATTTTTTACCTGGAGAAAGTTTGTGCCCGCAAAAGTTTGTGCTCTTAAAGTAACATAAATGCATAAAAATGTCACCCATTTTATTAAGTTTGTTGTCATAGAGCGAGAAGGGAAATTTTGCCTCTTGGAAATGCTTTCAAATCCAAATAAACCGTCACACATGCTTCCAATATTTGTTGCAAAATATCTGATATACACTGGAGTTACTTTAGCAATGTAAATAAAGTTATGATATAACTTATCTTCAAGAGAAATAACTGAAAGGGAAAGAAAAACCTCACTCAGAAGTCGGTATCTCGTATGTTTCTTCTCAACTTTTTGTGTCAGCAAACACTTCATCCTTTAAAAACATCAACACAACTTCATCTATTTCAATATTTTAAATAAAGTTTTCTTTGTATTTATAGCATGCAGTTAACAAAAAGATAAGCAAATGTGTTTTTTTCAAAGTCGGTTATCATAACAGAAAAGATGAAGGGATACTAAATCAACTCGACAAGAAGGCCTAAAAATTTCTCTCTCCCCCATTACACCAAACTCAGCTTTTACGATTTTTTTATTTTTTATTTCCGTTCATAATACTGCGTGGCTAACTGCATGCAGAACAAAAACTACAAGTTTCTGTTGGTTCACATTACATGCGCGTTTCTTTAGTATATATTCGGTCTGCTTTATATTGTGACCATGTTAGATAAAATATGTGGCTTATTTATCGGATTTGCTTTTCAAAAATCGAATGTAAACAAACACAGGCCATAACGGGAGAGTGCTCCTTTAAAGAGTAATATAAGCCACAAGTGAAACAAAATCGCGGAAAACGACCTTGAGAAGGCCCTATAGAGGACTTAACCCTATACAGGCTGGACGTTTTTTGAACATTTGAGGGCGGGTTTGACCGATTCCGCCCCCTCCATAACTTTTGAACAACTAATAGCATAATGATGAAACTTGGCAGGCTAATATGTAGTGTATCATAAAAGGAACAAAATAGTGGCAATTTTTTTGCTGACGCCAGCGATTAAAAGAGTTCTCAATAACATTTCCCCATTCTGTTTTCAGTTTTGGACAGCTATTTTGTTGTTCTATAACAATACCATTGCCAAATACCAAAATATTTGACCAAAAATCTGAAAAAATTCGAATTTCGAAAAAAATACAGGAAAACGGGTTAGTCATGTGACCAAAATTTTCAGAAACGTTTCTTTTGTGATTATATGTAATATGACTAGATTTCGTATTATAAGTATTAATCAAACAGAAGTTATTGCAAAATAGGTTTTTGGCGATTTATATAAGATTCCCCCATGCAGAAATAGGTGGTCTCAGCTTATGACCCATATTTTTTATCCTTTTAAGTAATGAAACTGAAATTTTCACAATTTGTGTCTTGTGTATATGGTTCTAAAATGTCAGAAATTGCCCGCAGCCATTTTTTTCAGAACCGCAGACGCTTATGATACGAATCTTGGTAGACTTATAGAACAAATCAATACAAACACTTTGACCAAAAAAAATTGTCTTGATGACGTCATTTATACCTGCTATGAAGTCATCGATAATGAAAAATGCTCTAAATTGGCTGTAGCGTTTATTTCCAAACCACTAATTGCTATGACATGAAACTTGGTACATTTATAGAAAACGTCATTATAAACAGTTAGACATTTTTTTATTTGTAATTTGATGACGTCACTGGCACCTGTTATGACATCATCAATAGTGTAAAATATTGTAAAAAGTTTGTGGTCTTTTATTTTCGTACCACTAATACTTATGGCGTGAAACTTGGTACACATATAGAAAAACGCAATACAAACACATTGCAATAAATATGAATAAATAAATAAATGGAGTTGATGACGTCATTAGTACCTGCTATGACGTCATCAGTAATAGTCGTTCTGTATACTTTTCTCTATATATTTTTCAATACTTTTGTATATTTCATTTAGTATTTCTTTAATTAACACATACCAGTTCCAAAGTTAGCCTAACAACATCAGATATCATTTTAACAAAATTTTATATTTTATATTTTCAAAAAAAAAATTAATGGTCAAAATCCTTGATAAAAGTTGGGAATAGTCACCAAATTTCAATACCATACCATTAATAGAAATTTTTTTATTGCCAAATGAAAATACCGCGGGCACTTTATGCCCCCCCCCCCCTACGTCTAATAGGGTTAAGACACTGTTTTAACACTTACAATGATCATTGGTCATAAAGTGAATCTTACTAGTCGGAATACTAAAAAATGTCACAAGCTAAGATCGTCGTCACATAAGCCTTTACAGTAATGCACAAGGATCATTAATATGCATACAATACATAGAAAGCAAATAAAATTAAAGATGCATATTTACTTAAAACATTGACAAAAATCATCAAAGTCCATCCACAAATTTTTATTCTCAATTTCCTTCCCTTCGTTTGCCATAACACTTTCATTTCCATCTTCACAATCGTCAGCAATAACACTCATATCACTTCCATCTTGGATTGGAACTTCCACAGGTACTTCTGGAGGAACAGCTTTATTTTCTGGTACTGATTTTGTTTCTTTCAAAATAGATTTTTTACTATCTAAACGACAGAAATACAAATAGATTTCTGAAATCTTCAAACTAATTCATGCTTTAAACAATTAATGGGTGTAAGAAGGATTTTTAATTTGTTTGTATAATGTGACCAAACATACATCATGTTTATGCATCAGGACATATTAGTCTACGAGCCTAAAAATATAATGTAAATAAATAAAGTGCCCCCTATCCCTCCATAACTTCTGATGAAACATTTTAGCATAATTATTTTTTGATGACATCATTACATCAAAACAGGTGGTGCAAAAAAAAAGTTTCCGGTGAATTTTTTTGGTACCTAAAATTTGTCAGAATTTATGTTTGGACACATTTGCTGGCTTTTTAAAAATATACAATCGTGTCTTGCTGACTGGAAGAAGTTACTGTTATGTTTTCTCAAGAAAATAAGAGAAGTAAGTAAATAAAGGTTTAGAAGTGCCTGAGCAAAGGACCAATGACTCATAAAAGGATCAATGATGCAGTTAAGACATAGATTGTTATCACTATTATGAAATAATTAACAAGAACGATTATAAGGAACATGGAAATTATTTTCCTATGCCATGTATGATATAGGAAAACTGTGCTAATGTACAGTAGTTAGCAGTAACAAAACTAAACTTCTTTCTATTACTCAATTTAAGGACCCTTTTCTGCCCTCTGTTATGATGAACAGAGTTGAAGTTCTTAAGAATAGCCATTTTCGTCTTCTTGGTCTGACTTTCTCTGAAGACTTCTTCTGGAATAACTATATTGTGTCAAAAGTGCCAAAACTGTAGCTATGCAAGTTGGTCCTCTCTATCGTGCACCAATCTGTCCTTGTATTGTATATTATTGTGCCCCTGCTTAAATTCATTTTTATTTCATCAAACTTGAGGAATTCATTATCATTATGTTGCTTTTCACCTTCCCATGATCTACAGAAATTTAAGTGTAATGTTCATAACCAAATTGTGTTTTTTTGTAGCTATCTGCCAAGTAAATGAAGAAAAAAAGAAGAATTCCATGCTGGTATTAAAAAAAGATGGTTTTAAGACTTTTCGTTCCTTTTCGACCAAAAAAGCGATTTGGACCCATTTTGCCCAAAACTCAGACCCGAGTGGGCGGAATCGCTGGTTCCTTATTTCTAAATGGTAGCTCTTTGAGAGCATGGTCTTTAAGAAAAGTGGACACCACTGCTGCCGCTGACACAAAGTGATAGTAATAGCCCCTCCTACATAGTGATTATTTTGCTTTTATTTCAAACACTGGAAAGGTGAATTCAGAATATGAGTATCACTAACCTTTATTATTAGATTTTGTCTTTTTTAACTTTTTATTCGGAGCTGTGATACTAACTTGAGAAGATATGGACAGTGTTCTTGTTCTGATTTCAAGTTCTCCTTGAGATCCTCTTTTGTGTAGATTTGAAATTTTATTTTGTACTTCAACTGTTGAGGTAGTGAAGCATAATGGAGATTCACTTTCACTTGTCAAAATATCTTCTTTCAACGGACACTCTTCTTCGCTCACACTGTCCAAAGGAGTGCATGGTTTGAACTTGTCCCATTTTAAAGGGGAACTAAACAAAATGAGTTTCAAAAATGGTGGAAGTGTGAAGAGTACTGCATAAATGATAATTGCAATTTATTTGTACTGAAAAAACAATTCCATTTCAAGCTTTTCGACATTACACCGTTATGTACGGTTTCATACCTTATTGGGTTAAGTCTCCGGGTTGACTTTTTTTCTTGCACACACACCTTGAAATAGTATGCACTTATCTACCTTATTTCGAGAGGATTTATTTCACACAAAAAGAAATCTAACAGAAAATGATGAAAATAAAATCTGTCAGCAAAGGAAGAAACGTGGATTCCTAGTAGAACATTGTAGAACATTGAACTGAACTGGCAATGAAGTGGAACTACTATCAGAATTATAACATGCATAAACCTTTGCAGATAGTCCTAATTAACAGTGTAGTACTATTTAAGCCAATGAAAATCCAGAGCCCTTTTAATCCAAGCAGTGTTAGACCATAAGGTCAAAAGTAACTGTTCCACGTTGTGTGAAAAAACATTTGATCTTACCTACTTCCTGTGTAACTCAAAGGCGTTTGACCAACTTTAAAATTAAAAAATAATGACTTTAACTCTAAGAATTTTGGATCTTTCATTTCTTCTGGATGACATGATGGTTCCAAAGTCTCTCTTATTTTCTTCTGGCGTATCAACTTCCATCTGGGAATTTGAATGGGAATAGGAGGTGGTATAAGAGGGCAGTCACGAACAAAGGATAGATGAACATGATGGGGTAGATTATGTGATAAACCAAATTGACGAAGTTTTTCAGATGCATCAGCCATTTCCTTTAATTCAGATACTTTACATGGTCTACTTGGAGGATTGGAAAAACTGGCAAATAGCAATACTTCAGGAGTGTTAAATAATGATTTTGTATTATTCATTGGTGGTATATTCTTTTCTTTGGTATTTTTGGCATCAATCTTTTCAGTAGCTTTTTGTTTCTTATCATCTTTGACTTTTTCTTCCTTCTTGTTTTTGCTTTCTTTGGATTCCTTTATTGCAAGTTCTGACTTTGATGAAGTTATTTCTTCTACTAACACTTCTAGTGAAGGAATATTATTAGCAAAAGTATACCTTATCGCGGGAAAAAGGTAGGGGAAAATTGACCAGATTTTGGCTTAGTGACCAATATTTCCCCTCAAATTACATTTTTACGTGTTGCTTTATGTCAGACCTATAGCTAGTTTTACCCATTTTTTTTTTCAAAATCAAAACTTTTTGCCAGATTTTTTCCAATCTGATTGGAAAAAAACAATAGATTTCTTTCTCTGCCCAATTGGGCGGCATCCTCAACTGTTTCGCTGATATCAGCAACAACAAAACGATAAATTATCAGTTAGAACGAAAAAAATATTGTTATCAATATCATTAACTTTTTCAAGATTTAGTTGGAGAAAAGTGACTACTTTTTGGGAGAAGGGGGGAGGAATTCTAAAAATTAATAAGTGTCTCTCCCCATTTATTTGATATTGCAGAGTATTTTGTTATAATCTTCACAGTGGCAAACTTCTGAATTCATGTCGGCATTCTTCTGTGGAGAAGCATCTTTGGAAACTAACTTGCAGCCTGTTCGGTTCAAATTCGCCTCCAAAGATGCTCCTCCACAGGGCAAATAAAAAAATGCAATAATCATTACTGTAAAGGAGAGATTTTCGAGTTTAGTTTCAGGCTTTGTAGCATAAAAGTATGACAAATCAAAGGTACGGTGTTGAAGTAGTCCACCAAACCAAGTGAAAATTAAATCTAAGCACATAAATATGATTTGCATACACACATTATACAGTGTTTGAAATATATCTTTATTAATATCGTAGAGTTTCAGGTCAAATAAACAATTGGAACATAATTTTGAAGGTAAAATTATGTTAGGTCACTGTGGAGGAGAGTAGTGAGATTTCATATAAAAAGATAAACACCAAAATTTTACATGGCATTAGGATTTTTTGTCCTTAATAAGTTGAAAAAGTTTTAGGTCAAATAAACAATTTGAACACCTTTAACAAGGTAAAAACTATATCAAATCACTGTGGAGAAGAGTAGTGAAATTTCAAATCATAGCCTAAAGCAATGCTCAAAAGTCACTCCTCCATAGTGGATATGAATTACATAC
>JAULBZ010009017.1:0-10311 GCA_032360805.1 Neoturris breviconis | reverse complement strand
CCTTTGTATTTATTTGATCATACCTTGTACTTATTTTATTATATATTGTTGTCGTGACTACAGGAATATAAAATCTGCACCTTTGTATTTATTTGATCATACCTTGTACTTATTTCATAATATATTGTTGTCGTGACTACAGGAATACAAAATCTGTACCTTTGTATTTATTTGATCATACCTTGATTTGTTTGATCATACCTTGTACTTTTTTTATTATATATTGTTGTCATGACTACAAATGTTATATTTTTTGTAGTATGTAATTCTTGTAAAATATGACTTGAAAATGGGTGTATGAACATCCGAAACGTTGTCAAACAGATTAAAGAGTTTATAATGCGAGATAAATGCGAGATTATTAATTTTGTCAGAGTTTTCATTACAGTATATTTATTCAACATTTTAAGGAGAAAAAAAGGAAAAAATATGTTTTTCTTTGGAATTACGGATTTATGGTGCCAGAAATTGAACAGTCCAATGAAATAATATTCATTTAAATAATATGTTTTTTCAAAGGGAAACAGTTTTCATGAAAAATTGATGTTTTTTAATTTTGCCACCTTAAATTTCTGCTAAACAAAAATTTTGCAGCGTTTTATTTTTGTCACACCAAAAATGACGAAAATAAAATGTGACAAAATAAATTGAATTTAATGTAGATGATCCAATATTTCAAATTTTGAGCACTAAGTTCCCACATCCTGCTACCTCACAGAGTCAAAAAGAATGAAGAAGCTAATCCAGTTGCAATTGGGTGTTAAAACATTGTTTGAAACAAGAACAATAATCACTGTGGAGGAGTGATTATTGAGCATTGGTTCAGGCTTGGTCAAAAGCTATGCTCAAAAATTCCTCCTCCACAGTGATTATTTGCTCTTATTTCGAACATTTTCTTCATGGATACCACACATTTCATACAGAAAGATAATCACTTACTTTAACTAAAGAATTCAATCCTAATGCAACAACCATAGCACCTGTTGTAGCTGAAACATATGCAACACCAATTTGACTAAAATAAATCAGGAATTGACCATTCAGCATTTGAAATTTAGAATTCATTTAGAATTCGCGTGAATGAATTTGCCTAGTGGAAATCTGCTACGAAGCAGAAGTGTTTTGGTTCATACAACCATCATCAGAGCTATAGTTTTAAAGTGTTTAACTTATCGTTTTTCCTTGATTAATTAAAACTTATATAAATTAAAATTAGGTAAATTAAGTTACATTATATTTTACAGACCAGAATATAACATTTTTGTATCAAAAACAGGGTCAAAAAAAGAAAAAAATAAGCCTTTACTTTTACTAAAAAAATTGCTCTTTTTCAGGAGGGTCACTTATACAATTTAAGGCATTTTGGAAGGGGCACTTAATATTCGAGAATGGGCGCTTCATTGAGGAAATACAGTATACTCTATTCATTTAGTGTATACCATAAATATACATTTTAAATTTTATTATTTTTAATGCAGAATTTCACAATCTTGCATTTTCTTAATCAAAGTTTTATTTAACAATCAAAGTCTGATATTGAAAACTTAGATACACAAGTCAGATACAATTATCTGTTCATCTCATTCTAAGTCTGTAGAGAGGTTCTGTGGATCTGTAGAGACGAAACCATTTGTAAACCATTTGTAAACCATTTTGAGCTTTCCCCTCAGCTTTTTTCAAAACCGAACCATTCGTAAATGACCTGACATGTTTATTCTAAGTATGAGATGCAAAATATGCAACCTAAAGTTAATGTAACAAAAGAACATAGAATCTACGAAACCAAAACATTCTCCGTGGAACTGATATCATTGTAAGGATTTCACAGAATTGATAGGATTACAGCAGACACTTGACCCAGTTTCCATGAATCATTGAAATTTCAAGGCCTGCAGAGTACTAAAAATTGTAAACAAAATGTGTGTTCCAGCATATCTCTAAGCTGAAGATTAGTAGGAACCTTCTCCAAACTTCATTTCAGAAAGCAGGTATTTTAGCAGCTTTAAAGTAGTAAAAATCAATAAATTTGAGAAAAATTCATCTACAATGAGGAGTGTTAAGTCAATAAGCTTGCAATAGATTATCAATTGCAAGATCATTGATTTAGCACACTTCCCTTGGGAACAATTAATACAAGAAGTATAAAATTCATGCATATGTTCTCAATATAAAAAGCAGAAAGTGACTTACGCAGTTGTAACATCTGATTTAGCATTTCTGTTTGTATAATTAACAAGCGCATTAAAAGATTGATTGATCCATTGCCATAAGACTACTTGCGGTACTGTCCTTAATTAAAAAAGTTAAAATTTCATTGTGTAAGATGCAAAAGATAATGCATGAGTGAATCAGTAAGGGACCGTCTCAAAATTAAAATCTATAGAGTCCACGATCTTGCAATAAATTGGTTTTTCCTACTGAAGAAACCAATCTATTGCATTGACATAACACCCTTCTGTGCATATTCAGTTTTTTGAATTTGGTCAAAGTTTAGTTCATTTAACCCAGGGACATATCCAGGGCAATTTTGATACCAGTATACAGGTTTGGGGGCCCCAATTATTGTGCAAGATTTGTTTTTCAACCCCCTTTTTATTTATTTTATATTTAATCATAATTATAATCATTTCATATAATTCATATAATCACTTAATTCTGATAGGGTATATGCAACATCACAGGTAATAGCATCAAATAGGGGTATAGGCAACTTTTACTATTTTCACTACTATTTCCATGGGCATAAATGAAGGCTTTTATGCACGAAACAGATACCAAAAAAATGCCTGGACATGATACTGACCCTACCAAAAAATTGATAACCACAGGCCTCTGAATTTACGTCGACATTCCCCTGCGGAGGAGCATCTTTGGAGACTAATTCATAGCCAACTACTGTGGAGAGAAATGCTCACTCCTCCATAGTGACTATTTGGTCCTATTTTAACCAGTGAAAGAATACCTCATACCTATAAAATTGTAGCATACCACCAGTAATTGACATGCCACCTGGAACTTGAAATGACATACGTCCAATCATATTCATTTTGTCTCCAGTATCAGGATGATATGCTGACTCATAGAGTTTCTTTGCATGCCATATCTTTTCATTTGTTGTTCCTGGAGGCTCCTGACCGAGTCTAAATAAAGAACACTCACAAACATTAGCAGGTCTATTGAAATTTAGATTAACATTTACATTAAAATAGCACAAACTGTCTTTTAAAATATCTAAAAAGTTGGATAAAAATAAAATAAGAAACTTGACTAGGGATATAAATAGAAATATTGTCTGATCTTTCAAAATGGTAGAACATAATAGTCTAAAATTGAAAACTGGCCTCTTTTTGACCAATATTAGTCTAAGAAATGGGCAAAATCGAAAAGATTTTGTAAATCCTTCGAATGAATATCGAATCAAAATTATATATAAGCCATGGTGCTGAGTCAAATAACTTAAAACTATAAAAAAATAATCAAACAATTGCAACATGGTTCACAGTGGACAAAATCTTGTTTAAAGTCCACAGAGAAGAATCAAGAAAAACGTTTTCAATGTTATTCTAGCATCTACACTGCAAACTATGAACAAGTTGTTGCCCACTGGGTTGACTCTGAAATATGTATCTCAACTCTCAAACAGTAAATTGCATCTCTAAGAATATAATTTGTATTTTATTTGAAATCAAAATTCAAAACTCAAAATAACTGCCAGACATAACCTGTGCAGGAGTATTTCTGAATGAAAACTGTACTCAAAAACACTCATCCACAGGGTATGGTCAACAGTTATATTGAGATAGTGATACATACCTATATAAATCTAATAGTTCTTTTGAATCATTAAGTGTTTTTTCAGAATTCAAGCCATTTCTCCAATCTGTTATCGACCAGAAATGTTTAAATCTGCCCATAAATGTATCTTGTGACCATCTTGGAATATCAAGATTAATACGTTCTTTTGTAGAACTTGTTAAATCAGTCATTATGTAATAATATATTGTTTTATCTGAAATTTACATACAATCTTAATCAATCAAAATTAAAACAATACCCCGCAAGCACACAGTCAAATCAGTATTGAAAATACATCGTAGATCTGTTGTTGTGTGCCCAGTAGGTACAAAAACTAATTCAAGGAGAATAACAATTACAGACCTCTGAATTCAAGTCAGCATTCTCTTGTGGAAGAGCGTCTTTGAAGGCTAATTTGCAATTACTTACTTATTCAGGCCTAAGAATATTTTTACATACAATTGGCTCCGGTAAAAACGAACATTTTTATTCAAATTACTTACAATTTTGTCCTAACTGAATAAAACAACTGTTAGATGCATATAATTTTCGTACTCTCAAATGCAATTTTTCAATTGAATCAAAATGAGTCAATACAATTTTTTCAGTGGTTAGCTGATCATAAGGCACATGGCTGATCAAAAGACGTCTGATTGGAAAACATAATACTGATTATAACACAAATGGTTGATTAAAAGACATCTGATTGGAAGACACATTAATGATTAAAATACATAACTGCAGACGATTGATAGAAAGACATAATGACTGATTAGCAGAAACATGGTAGATCAGAAATAACATAAAAGAAAACACATGATAATCCAGGGGTTAAAATACCTGCCGCTCATACAGTGAATGAGAGATTTTTCAGAATGTTTTCAGCCAAAATAGCGTGGTCAGATGAAATATAATTGATTAGAAGACACGTGGTTGATATTGTTAAAATAACTGCTGGTCATCACTGCGTAGGAGAGATTATTCAGAATACTTTCAGCCAATTTGGCTGAAACTATTATGAAAACTCTCCCCTCCAGTGATGACTGACAATTATTTTAGCCCCTGATGGCTGATATGGCTGGTTATTGCTCATATCAAATTCCTTTTGCGTGTACTTATGTCTGTACTGTACTCTTATATCGTATATATTGTATTTTTATTTTGTTCATATAGTTTATTTTTAATAACAATATAACTGGCTCTGTTTAAAAAAGATCTTTAAACTTGTTTGATAAACACATTAGTATCATTATAGGGGCCAAAATAAACATCTGTATTGAAGATTAAACTCGCTGATTTTGTGAATTGTTTAGTTTCTTAGTTCTGAAGAAACTAAGGATCTACTTCGACCAATGCTGCAATAGCATTCAATTTTCGAAATAAGAGCAAATCATCACTGTAGAGGAGTGATTTTTGATTCATTCTGCAGAGGTTTATTAAGTATACCCATTAGATAAAAATTAATCTTCACAGATTTCAATATAGCCTGAAATGACTGAAGCAATGCTCAAAAATTCCTCCTCCACAGTGATTATTTGCTTTCATAATAGGGTTTACTTGATAGCATCCAATTGCAAGTTCATACTATTTGAATCCTTATTATAGGGGTTTTTCCCTTATATTAGTTATCATAAGATAAAAAGGAAAATAAGAAGAAACTTCTGAACAATTATTTTCACAGGGATAAAACATTTTCTTAAAGTATCTTTACAGCAAATAAACACATACGAACACAACAAAATTATTGCCTTTCCTTGACATGATTAAACTGAACCATCAATTTTTAGGTTACACAAGACCTGAAATGCATCCCTTGCAATAAAGCCATGCTAAATCCTTAAAATTGTAGTCAAGAGAATTAAAAATTGAAGCTAGATGATTTAAATGAAACAAGAATTGTTCAGAAATAAAAGCCTGTTGCAAATGAAAACCATAACTTTCGAAATATCAAGATAAATAGTGCAGTGAAGAACATGGGCAAATCTCAATTAAACACAATTAAAACTAAAATATTCAGAATGTCCCAGCAAAAAGTTCAGACCTCCGAATCCATGATGGTATTTTGACTAAATATAAACTATAAACTAGATATTAAATGGGAACAAATCTATCTTTACAGTATATCATTAACCAGATTTTTCTGAATTAAACTGATGTTGAAATTTAAAAAAACAAGAATTCACAAGAATAAAGACCATACGTATAAGTGTTCCAATCATTTTAATAATTTTCACCCTGGCTGTTACGTGCATACACTTGTAAGAGTTTCTTAAGGGGCTGGGGTGATATCACTCTCCTCCACAGTGATGACCGGTAATTATATCAACTCCACCTTATTTCACCTCCAATAGGAAGATTTCAAAAACAGAGTAATAAAGAAAGCAGTCTAATTTAATTTATTATATTCAACCTTAATAAAAACTCACGCAAAACAATATAGTAACAAAACTTACAAAATAAATTTACAATTAGGCCACTTTCAGATGATTCTTCATTCATAGTCGCTCCTAGCCTAGTATACTAGGCTCTGACCTTGTTTCCATTTTCTTTTTCCTTTTTCATAATCTGATGTTGACATTTAAACTAAAATCTCAAACAACGGATTATACCGTAAAGAAAGAAAATGTAGGAAGGAAGAAAGAAAGTAAAGAGGTGGGAATCCTTGGCTAAGTCACTCCCAACTACAAAATTGAAATGCAGAATGTGCTCATTATTCATTATTTTTAAAAAGTCTAACATTTTAAATCCTACGATTGCTTGCTATATTGCTGGTGTAATAAAAGTCACAAGAGTTTTTTAAATTTCACAAACAATAATGAATTAAAAAGCGTCATTGTTTCAATAAAAACATAAATGCGGTGATAGGACTATGAACGAAAAATCTTCTACAAGTGGCTTTGCCTAAAAAGTTTAAAAAATAACAAATAATGCAGAATAATTATTACAATTCCCTATAGGTTACATTTAAATTATTATGAACCCAATGGGCAAAAACCTGTTCAAAGTCTGCAGTAAAGATGCTAGAACGACGTTGAAGACAATTAATCTAGTGTCTTTACTATGGACTTTGAACAAATTTTGAACAAATTTTTTAACTTGAGGCAAATGGATAAAGTGAATTCCAGCCACTAAGTAATTGTTGAGTATAAGTATTACATCCTATTAGCAATCAGTAATTTTAGTTTCAATATTATTTTATGACATAGTCAGATTCACTTATTATTATTCGTAAAATATACAGGTAAAATGAGAGCAAATAACCACTGCAGAGGAGTGATTTAGAAGCCTGAAACAATGCTCAAATATCCCTCCTACACAATGATTATTTTGCTCTTATTTTAAACACTGCCATGTTTACAAATATTTAATTATACTCAGTGTTCGAAATACAAATAATTATCACTATGGAGGAGTAATTTTTTAGCATAACTGAAAATAGGCTCAAAATACACTCCTTCATGGATTATTTATTCTTATTTCAAAAACTGATAATCATTGAATGTTTTACAAACAATCATTCTTGAATCATGGAACAACCATCTTTTTAGATATTATGACTTACTCAAAAGCAATATATAAACTACAATCCCTTATGTAAAAAAGCCTTAAATTCTGATTAGCAAGACAAACTGCACAAAAATTTGCATTTGTTTTAAGAGTCTAGGTACTAGGCTGCTGAAAACAACAAAAAATTCAATTTTGCAAAAAGTCCTAAGATTCTAAAAAGCCCTAAGTCAACTTGATAAATCACTCTAGGGTCTTCTCGTGGTCGTTTTTCGCATTAAGTTTTACTTGTGCGGGGTGTATTGTTTGTTGTGAAATGTCTCATAGTTTATGTAATGGGTTGAAGGTGCATGCATTTAAGATAACTGCTGGTAATCATTGCAGAGGAGAGATATTTTTCAGAATATTTTCAGCCATATTGACTAAAAATATTCCGAAAAATCTCTCTTACACAGTGAAGACCAGCATTTATTTAATGCAGCAGTATAAAGCTAGGTTTACATGCTACGAATAATATTGATATATAACCAATTTTGTCTACCATCTTGAAAAACCAGTTACAACTCTGAAAACCCCATGGAAATAGCCTACAATCCAAGTAGATCTTTTCCCCATTGAATAACAGTATCATCATCAACAAGATCATTAACAGCCGTACCTAATTCCATACCATGTTCTTGCATTTCAACCAAATTCCATTTTTCTTTACCACATTGAGCCATTAGTTGCGCATTTGGTGTGTAATAACGATTACTACGGAACAGTGGAATAAGAAGAGTTAAACTTTGAGAATTGCAACTTCCGAGATTGTATAGATTTGTTTTACCACTGATACATGTATTTTGTGAATACACATCACCATATCCAGATGTTCCTATGAGAGTGACAAAAATGAAACAGTGTTCAAAATAACAGCAAATAATTACTGTAGAGGAGATTTGTTTGAGCCTAGCATCAGGCTACTAAGCTTGAAGCTATTTCCGAAACTCACTCTGCCACAGTGATTAATTGTTCTTATTACAAACACTGTGAAATCATTAGTAAGTTACTTATAATAGGGATGGTCTCAGATAAAATTTACAAACAGAAACATCGAGTATCTTGCAATGGATTCTCAGTGGGCAAAAACAGGTTCAAAATTAGCAATAAAGACGCTAGAACAATGTCAAACGATGTCGTTCCAGCGTCTTTTCTGTGGACTTTGAACAAGTTTTTGCCCACTGGGTTTGTCATACAGAAGAAACCAATCCATTGAAAGCTCATTAAACTTTTGCTAAATTTGGTCAAATTTCGATTCTTATGAAATAAAGTTCGATAAGAACAAACAAAAATTATGTTATTGTCTAGTAATATTTTTGATCCTCTATGTATAAACATAGAGTATCAAAAATGAAACAGTACAGTAAAGTTTAAACAAGCTAGCGCCAAATCAACAAGGTCATGTTGGCGTTCATTTTACTAGCATTTTGGAAAGTCAATTTGTTACCTAGAGTTTGCCCACGGCTATCAGCGCACGTAGGATTCGTCATTGAAGCACCTGTACCAGGATGTTTGTCAGGGTATACATAAATGTTGTACATAGAATGTTTGTCGTGGCCCAAATAGTTTTTAAAACCTAAGAGATAATATAATAGTAATCATACCTAATGATTGACCAGCTGACATAGCACAACAACCACCTTTTGGATAGACATACACATTATGCAACGAATGTTTGTCATGTCCGAGGTAGTTCTTAAAACCTATGAAGAAACGTACAAGTAAATGGTAAGGAGTATTTATGCATGAGATAAAAACCATGTATTAAACAACATATATTTTTATTTCAGTGGACAAAATAAGAGCTAATAAATACTGTGGAGGAGTGCTTTTTAGTATAGCTTCAGGCTACAAAGTTTGAAACCACGCTAAAAAATCCCTCCTCCACAGTGATTATTTTGTTCTTATTAGGAACACTGTGTAAAGCATATGTATAGTATCTGTAGAATAAAGTACTGAACTACACTAAGCTTTCTAGTGGGAAAAAACTTGATCAAAGTCTGCAATAAAGAACATCTTTGCGCTTTGAACAAGTGGGCATTTTTAAGTATTTGAAAATACTTATTGACCAATGCTACAATAGCATTCAATTTTCGAAATAAGAGCAAATCATCACTGTAGAGGAGTGATTTTTGATTCATTTTATAGAGGTTTATTAAGTATTATTAGATAAAAATTAATCTTCACAGATTTCAATATAGCCTGAAATGACTGAAGCAATGCTCAAAATACCTCCTCCACAGTGACTATTTGCTCTTATTTTGAACATTGAAGAAAGTCTATTACCTCCATACACCAAATAATTATGAGTGTCATTCCAAAAGCAAGTTCCATCATCATGATCAATTGGCCATACTGAACGATAATTGTTTACAATAAAATTATGATGAATTTGATTTTCTTTAACACTAAGTGAAGCAGTTTTGCCATCAAGAACACGTGTAATGTATGGAACTCTATCCCAAGTGTTTATTGGACCATGGTCATCCGTTTCTAGAATAAAACATTTACAATACTATTATCAGTGTTCGAAATAAGAGCTAATAATCACTGGAGGGGTGATTTTTGAGTATATATTAACTACAAAAAAAAAAAATTCATAACAAAATATGGGACAAATCAATGACTAAATTAATGAAATTCTTCTTCTGACCAAATTTTGTCACTACCAAATTTTCTGTAATCATGCATCAGAGGATTCTGCAATGGAATATCCTCACAATATAGTGAATATAAAGCAAATATGACGCTATATTTCGATGTGAGGACCAAAAAACAACATAGAAATTATAAAATTCTGATTTGCTTTTTTCCTGTTTTTTTTGTCTTTGTGCTGTTGTTGTGCATGAAAACAAACGTAACAATTTGTTCTTATATTCCTTTGTCTGTCCCCAGCCGGCAAAAACCTGTTCAAAGTCAGCAAAATAACGTTAGAACAACTTTCTGAGAACGTTGTTCTAACGTTATTTTGCA
>JAULBZ010009016.1:0-10311 GCA_032360805.1 Neoturris breviconis | reverse complement strand
ACAGCCACTTACTGCGCAGTTCGATCCAAACATATTCTAAATAACAAATATTAAACAGGAAAATAAATATCCAGAAAAGCAGGTACAGTATGAACAGTAGCTTTGTTATGGTAAAGCTAGACAACTCAAAGTTTATTAACCAAACTCGCACTGTATGAAAAGTCACGTTTCCACACGTGTGGAAATCTGAGGAATTGCGTGGAAAGTTCAAATTTCCACACCTTTACACATTATGGAAAGTTCCAATTTCCTCACTGTGGAAAAGTGTAGAATGTGGACTTTCCACACCTTTTTCACAGAGAGGAAATATGAACTTTTCTCACCTTTCCACAGTGAGGAAATATGAACGTTCCACACCTTTCCACAGTGCGGAAATATGAAATTTCCAACATAGCAATTTCTTATGGAAATATGGTATTTCTGCAGCTTTACAAATGTTATTTATAGCAGGGAATATCGTATTTCCGCAACGATATTAATACAGGGAAATATTACATTATGTGGCTTAGTTTGTGTCACATAATCGGAATTGCGGAAAAGGAATACAACTTTAATATCGTTTGAAGTTGTCTTTTTAAAATTTTAAATGCATAGTTGTCCATAATAACCTATCCATTTTATGAGAACCTTCACTTATCCTGTAGATATTATCAAATGTATAATTTGAACAGTAGCGTGTATCATCTTTGCTGATCCAGTATATATTGTTTATTTATTAGTGTATAACCGATCATAACGATAGTATATCAATTTCAACGTCTGTGTTTCTTTAAACATACTTTGTCTATCATTGACAATGGTCATATTAACGTAATTCCTAAATTCGTGTGTTTATACGTATTTTCTAAATGTAAAGTTAGTCAAAATTAAGCAAGATTTTTAGAAATACAGCCAGGCAAGTTAAATAAAGTTTAAAGAAAAAAGTATAGTAGCTACTTCCCAACGATTTGAATATAATTCCTTTCTTCAAAGCGTAGAAAGATATCACCGTGTTTATTATCACAAAGACATTTCAGCGCTTTTTGCACAAAATATCAATCGTGAAAACCGTTAAAAATATTTTAAAATAAAAGCCAATCACATTCAAAAGATTTAAATGTAGCCAATTATATTCCCATGTGGAAATGTGAATTAATTAATTTCTAACAAAAATATGAGGAAATGTGAGGAAATTTAAACTTTCCACAAAAAAACCCCAGGAAAGTTAAGATTTCATGCAGTGTTGTTTGTGTCCAGGCTTCTGATCGTGCAAAGATTTATATTGGCAGAATTTCGTGTCGGATTAGTGTATAATATGTAACAAACATGGTTTTTAATTATTTTTTAAAAACTAATCTAACGTATATCATAACTTTTTTTTATGTAAATCCCAAGACAATAAAATAAGATATCGTTTTATGGTTCAACGAGTTTCTGTATAGTGAGGTTTAGCAAACACATTTCGAGATTACGTCTAGGCCGCGTGAAGTCTGGGTTCCAAAGTTTACGTATTCTTCCAACGTAATCTCGAAATGCAAGTTTAGCAAACTTTCTACGAAGCGCTACGAAGCAGCCATATTTGTTTGGAAATCGCCGCCGGAATTTCGGGAAGACACTGCAATGTTGTTAGAACGTATCTTCCTCAGATTGCCTGCTCTTAGTGAAAAGAACTCAATAGGTCTGTATTTTAAGATTACAATAAAAACAATATTTAACGTATTCTTTACAAGCCGATTTGGAGAATACGAAGAGATTAGGGAATCTAGACGTAATCTCGAAATGTCTTTGCTAAACCTCGGTAATATACGATGTTTTTTTTGTCATGTTATTTAAATAGACTTGTAAATAAGGTGCAGATTATGAAATAAGCGATATTTTAGCTTTCAGGTACATATTCCAAAAAGCTTTATTTTTACATCATCTTAAAGATTATTATAAGAGCTTTTCAAAAATTTATACTTTGATAATAAATGAATCCATTTTTCTTGAGTTATGACAACAAAAAATCACATTACTGTGTTTATTTTATGAATCAAACTTGTCTATTCACGCAACCACTTTGAAAACATTTTATTCCATTCAAATAGTAAATTCTTTGTACTCCCAAATTTCACTAAAACGCTGTTTACGCAATTTTGTATGTTCATAAATGAATAGACTGGGAATAAAAAAAATCAATGCAATGTTTTTGACCCTTGCCTTAATTGCCTTAACCCTATACCGTACTTTTATTCATAACTTCTGAACGAATTGCTATTACGGGTAGAAATTTTGGGACTTTTCCAATAATTTATAACTAAATTTTTGGCAGGCAGAATTTTCAATTTTTTTTTTCTACCTCTTATTTTTGTCTTGAAAAACATTCTGACAAACTTTGGCGACCACAATATTTTGCACCTAAATTATTTTATTTTACACCACCTGTTTGCCCCTGATAACGTCATCATAAGTAATGACGTCGTCAAACAATAATTAGGTCAAAGTGTTGTTTATGTGTTAAACTAACTTTCTGAGAAGTTTCAACGTTTTAGCATCATAGCTTCGAACAAAACAACAAAGATTATTTTCTGTTTTAAAAAATTTGTTAGTATAAGTTTATTATTACAGAACGCGTTTTATAATTATTCATAAAAAAAATTTGAATGCAGACTTTTGTATTAGTAAAGCTGCTTCTTCGGCGTAAAAATATGGAATGCCAACGTTGCATACAAAGTTGCAGTGTCACCAATATGCAATATGTTATCTTATAACCTTATAAGGATTTGTTCAAATTATGCTTTAATCATACGCTCCTTTTGCACTTGTCAAAAAAGAGATTTTAAAAAGAGGCAATGGATATGCTACCAAAGAATCCTCGTAAATTTTACATCGAATCTGACACTGCTTACTATTGCAACAAGTACTACTTTGAGCAGCCAAAAACACGTTTTTATGTATTTGTGAATAGGTCTAGGTCATGTTATACATAATTGTCTGGTAAAATAGCCAAAGAAATATATCTGCTAAAAGAGGTTGATAAGATAAGTAAACAGATTACTGCCTAGCCTTTATATATTATAAAACCTAAACCTTTTATTATGAAAAATGTTAGCTATTTCACAGTGAGGAAGACAAATAAGAAACTTAATTCATAGTAGTTTCGTTTAACTTAAGTTTCTTGGTTTTAACTTCCTTGTTTACGTTCATCGCATCTATCTTTTTCGCTCCACCCCCCTGAAGTTTACGCTCTCCACATTACGGTACCAAAATTTCAATGAAAATGTTGTAGTCAAGATCTTGACTACAAGGTGCAAGAGCGTAGGTGAAGCGGTCACGTGACTTTGTCCGAGTTTGCCAAGTCCATGTTTCGCCTCGAGATTGCCGCTGTAAATTAAGCCCGGTTTACATTACGCCATAAATAAGGTTCGGTTTACATGGGCTGCAAGTCTACGCTGTTGGATATATTTTATTGTTAGAATTTTATTGTTATTTTATTGTTTATCAATCTGCTTCAAGATTGATTGTAATAAAGGAAACAAAGTATAAAAATCTTGATAAAAAATATCAACCTATCAACGCTGTTCTCTTTTTTTAATTGATAACAATTAATGTGTAATTTACAGAACCGAATTTATATTTTACAGACCAGAATTGTATAATTTACTGATCAAACAAGATGAATTTTACTGACAAAAATGAAATGAGTTCCATAAAAGATACCATTATTTTTTTTACTGTAAGGCACCAGAAAGAGTATTTGTATTTGTATCCTTGTAAAAACTGCATGAAGTTTTATATTACATTGCTATATTTATATTATTTTTTTATTACATTGCGTTTAGCTGTATGTATGTAAATTTAGTTCTCAAATTTGTTACTTTCATCAGGAAAACAAAAAAATGAAAAAAAATCCATGTGAAATCAAAAAAACCCGACATGACTTCAAAAATTACGATATGACGTCAAAAAGTCAAACATGTCGTCACGTTGTCATTTTTTGACGGATTTAGAATTTGGAGAATACTTACTGAAAGTTTTAAGTCAATATCAATATTTTTGATTTATTAGAAGTTTTGTAAGTTGCCATTGGGATCAGATTTTGAGATGGTGGTTTTGAATAATAACCAGTGTCATCAGCTATAGTATTTTCTCTTTCTCCGTCACAAAATGTAATGCACGCAAAAAAACAGATTTTCTCAGATCTAGCTCAGATTCACAAAATTAAATATGCGCAAAAAATGCATGTTTATCGACTCGCCAATTTTTACAATTAAGGTTCATACACTATAAGAGTAGAATATGAGAATATATAGATTGGCTGAAAAGGATACAGTGTGTAACGAAAACACGAAAACCCTTAGATATGACAAAATTGAGAGCATGATAGCAGTGCTATTTTAAACATCTGGTCGGGCTTCGCCCTGCAGATGAAAAACAGCATCCAAGAATATATTCGCGAAAATACTAGTACATTATTTACTACAGTTATCGTCAGTTAAATTTTTTACTACATTTAACAACGTTACTACATTTGTCGACGGGTGTTACTACATATGTCGTTACTACAGATATTACTACATTTGTCAACGTTTACTACAGATGTCGACGGGTTTTACTACATTTAACTACGTTTACTACATATATCGTTTTACTACATTTGACGGCGTTACAGGACTGAGTATGTTAATAGTCTGTAAACGTTTGCGCATGCAGACTAGTGCTGACATGGCTAAGAAAAGATATCGATTCATAAAATGCAGACCGCAATGTTTAATGTTGCATATCCAATCAAACTATTTATATAGAATGAATTCAGATGTTAAAAAAGTAAGATAATTTTTCAAAATAAATGCATAATTTACAAAGTAAACTTCTTGCTCATCAATTTTGTAAAAATCTGTAATTTTATATTCAATCACGGTCAGTGGTTTACCACTTATGAATTTTACGCTGCGAAATGGTGACCTTCTTTAATCGCGGCTTGTGATTATTGCATATTATCGTTAGACTGGTGCTTTGTGACATTTCAAAGTGTGAATCTTTTGATAACAAGCATTTTATACTGTCATTATAAAGAAAAAATCATTTACTTGGTTTATTCAATACGCTTACGGCAAGTTCACAATTGGAATAGTGCTGTCTTGCTGTGTAATTTAAATATTAGTTTTTCGATAATAACAAAACCTTTAATTGAGTGTGATATTGAAAGCAATCCTGACCCCACTTACAATGTTGTTAAATTAATTGAAGGCATCTTTCCACCAAGGCAATCCTATGTTTGATGCCACTGCTGGTATGCAATGTGCATTGTAATACTTTGTTTTTAATACGTTGAGCAAATACAAGAAGTGCAGATTATAGTGTTCGACTTAATACTCATAAAAGGAGATGACTTATACAAAAGTATAAATTTTAGGAGATATCTTGATGCATAGGATTGACCTAATAATTTAAATATGGCGAACGCTTCTGTAAATTTAATCAGCTTGTTACAGTCGAAGTTATGAAAGATATTACCCGGCCTTTGTTTTTTCAGTTTAATGAAAAAAGTAATGTTATCATGTTTTATGCCAAACAACAATTTCTCTATATGAGATACAAAGTCCTTTTTTGTTTATTTGTTTGAATAACATGATGCACAAGTAAAATTTACTGAAAACGACGCGGGTATTTTGATCATGCTTTTATCATTAAGTCATTAAGTTTAATTGACCGTGAAATTACTTAACTTTGTTAATACACTAGTCAAAACACTATTTCTTTAAACATCGATATAAACTTCCCAAATCAATATTTTCTTTCAAGAACTTTAATGCAATTTTTTGTGAGAATTTTGAAAATTAATATTAGAACATCTGAAAATAAAGTTAAATTTACGATTGACATCAAAATTTTGCGTCATGCTTCATTTCAGGAAAGGTTTATTACTGAAAAGCGAGAAAACTACACTGAGTATCGAGCCTGTAATATAAACTGAAAGACAAAGAAGTTGTATATATTTGTAATGATATTTGTATCCTTCGTGATATATGTAAACATTCGAATTCATGAAATACGCTATTTGACCTACTTACATCACATTTGTAAATATTAAACATAGAGAATGTCTTCATTAGATTTCAACTATGTATTGCAAATAGTACCGTGTTTATTCATGAACTTTCATTTTTTACATTTTTATTTTCTATCACAAATGTATTTGTGAGACTATTCAAGGGAATCCATATCAGTTAGTGATTTTTCCTTCCCTCCGACTGTCAACTAAGTTAACTCACCGCTAGAGATACGTGAAAGCATTGTTCTAACTGGCCCCAGGCCGGCATGCGGTCAATGGCTCTTACTGGAGTGAGTACGCTGCATAAAGCGCATCGGAGTGGAGTATCGATTCCAGTTTCTACAGCGGGATTTGAAACCCGACTGCACTGGTGAAAACCGAAAGTGCATACCACTACACCATCGCCACATAAAGGTACTTCGTCATTTATAATAATAATATAATTTGAAATTCTTCCGCACACTATGTTTTCTCTAATAATTATGACGCCAATTCTAAAACTGGAAATTTTACAGAGAAAATTCGGTGGTTTTGATTTTTATACCTAGAAGTTAGAAAATACACACTGTCCTCTAAGGAAGGAATATCTAAGGAAGAGGAAATGCGCTATATAAATTCAAAAACCCTATATTTAATTTCCTTTTTGGTAACTAGGGATAATTTTCCCTCAGTACCCAATTTTTTGATAGGTGATAAAAATATTTTTTAGAATTTTTTCTTCTTTTTTTTTTGCTTGAAAAACATTATGACAAATTATGGAGAAAAAAATATTTCCACCTAAAAATGTTTAAATTATGGGTTGACCCAACTTTGTGGAAACTTTCAACACTCAGCATGGTTCTATCAAAAGTTATGGACAAAGGCACAATGCCCCCTCCCTTAGATTCTCAGAGCCCTAAGAAGCCCAGTAGAAATAGGGTTAAACAGCTATTAAATTAATATTTCTTTGACGCATTTGGAATATCAGAAGGTCATATGACGTCACAAATAAATTACACAATGGACAAAAACTTGTTCAAAGTCCGCAGTAAATACGCTAGAACAACCTCTTTCGACGTTGTTCTGGCTTCTTTGCTGCCGAATTTGGACATGTTTTTGCGTACTGGGAAAGTTTCATAACTGAAGAAGTTCATGCCATGTGTACAGGTTTATTTTCACGAGACGGAAAGATCGCGGCGAAAGCCAAAAACTACATGCCATTGGTAGAAATTGACCTTTAACTCCAAGTAACTTTTCGAGGCAGACATTTTTTCAAAACTTTCTTGGTGATCCTTACCGTAGCATACTTTTGTTCTGCACCATAATGGTAATGTCTTTTGCCAAACTCGATAATGCTATTAACAAAATCTTCTGCGTCATCAACCTTTGTCAGCAGTAATTCTACGATATTTCCTACATTAGTAGCATGCATTTTTAAACTGCTACATTTTAGCATCTCTTGCATTGATGACTCATTTGGTCGTGGTAACTTTTTAAACATGTATCGAAGCTCTGGATAATTTGTGAACCATTTATGGAATAAAAACAGTTTTAATTTTATACCCATTCCAATTAACGTCCAATCTTAATCCTAAAAATAATATTAGCGCCGCCGCGTTGATTTTAAAGCGTCAATGGAGTAACGCAATAATTATTTTTATTATTTGAGAATACATCACGTGACGTTAATTCTGATGTAGAAGATAATATTCGTTTAATCTTCTGGATGAACACATTGATATGTATAAGCATGAAAGCATGAATCGAATATAAAATATTTGTTTAACCCTATTTCTACTGGGCTTTTTAGGTATGACAGAGGGGGCATAATGTCCCCCCCCCTCTCCCAGTAGAAATAGATATTTATATGAAATATGAAAATTCGGACATGCACCAAATTGGAGTGATAACAACAATAGGCCTAGTAGAAAGTGAATGATGATGGGATCATATACATATGAAAAAGTCTGTCGATGGACAGATGAAAGATTACGTTTTAAATTTTACTCTATAGGTGGTGCGTGACGCCGAATGTCAGATTTGAACTAATCTAGTCTTTTTCTAGTGATCTTTTCGAAAATTTAAGTTCACATACATTGAGTTTGGTACACTTATGGAGACGACAAACCACGGGTTTTATATAGAATTTCTTTAACAATAAAAACAAATAATTATTTTACCTTTCAAATGCTATTGCACAAATATCCAGCCAATTTTCTTTTACTAATGGCCATGTTTCTTTTAATAATTGGATATCTTTGACTGTCATTGGTATATCAATATATCCATATTTACTTTTAGCTCTAAATGATGGTTTCTCGCTGGTGCATTTGATATTTCCCATGTTGTATTGTTTATGTTTTATCTAGATTGGAAACATGATTGGAAAGAGTCAAAAAACCATCCAAAGCAAGAGGGTAAAAAATAAAATAAAGCTTCCGTCATCTAGCTAGTATAAGAGCGTTGCACGAGCACTATAGAACACAGGTTATTAAGAGAAGGAAAAACGAATAATACTTGATTGAAATTCGGCACAATAAATGTTAGTGAGACGCAAGTACAGATGCAATGGAATACAACATTCGAGTAACAAATGT
This sequence comes from Neoturris breviconis, assembly GCA_032360805.1. Taxonomy (NCBI): domain Eukaryota; kingdom Metazoa; phylum Cnidaria; class Hydrozoa; order Anthoathecata; family Pandeidae; genus Neoturris; species Neoturris breviconis. The sequence goes on along the minus strand of JAULBZ010009016.1, from coordinate 1,722 downwards.
AAAATGTTATACGACTAGAAATTTTAGGACTTTTCCTAAAATAGGGTTAAGTATCAATACTAAACTTTCAGAGGGCATTCATTTTTTATCAGGGCAGTCATTATTTAGCGGTAAATAATAACTCCCCCAGTCATTATAGCACGGTAAATAATGGCTAGAGAGTACTTATTTTAGTCATTATTTACCGTTATATACCCGTTATATACCCGTTATATACCCGTTATATACAAGCCCAGGGCTTATCTGATATCAAATAACATTTTGGAGCGGGCTTATCTGTGACTAGGCTTATTCGCCAGCGAGCTTAAGCGTTAGTTGCTGGTTCACAAAATTCATGTTCTTAAATAAGTTATCTGGCTCAAATTATAAAAACTTGGAAGTGATTCATTCCAAAAAGAATTTGTATTTTCATCTTGTCGACATGCACATATGAAGGACTAATTGATTAATAACTTAATTAATAAACTAACTAATAAGAAAAGAAACATTAGCTAGTGTGTTTGTGTAAATTATTAACCTGCGAAAGACAATTTAATAGGGAATCACAGCTTGACACAATCCTGCATACGCAATATACAATTTAAAATACGGTACACTGTCGATATAACGAACTCCAAAGGGAACGCGAAAAACGTTCATTCAAGAATTTGTTCCATCAAAATATATCGAGTAGGTATTTTCTTCCTGGTGTTATAAGATTATCTTTGCCATGTACCGTAATGTGTACGTGTACTCACGTATAAGCCCACTCATATTTACACATGCTTTTATTTTCGCTGGCAGATAAAGCCTAACTTGTGATGTCAACTTATACAAACAGAATGTCTTTTTTTGGCTTTCGCAAGGAATTGTCGGCGTAATTAAAATTGTTCTTTACGTTTAAGCCCAGCTACGACACTCTCCTATGCAGGAAATGGCGCGCGGGAAAGCAAAAAGGAGAGGACGAGGGCAACGCCCGAGCCTCTGCCAAATATTTTTTTTTTCGTTCGATAAAAAAAAAAAAAATACCCCGCATATTGCCTATCCCGGAGAAAGTGCAGTAGAGGTGGTTTACCAAATATCTTAAAACTCGGTGGCATATACAAAATGGTAGTTTTTGAAAACGAAAGTGGATCTGCATTTTACAAATCTAGTGGAAAACATTAATTTAATGAGAAAATAACGTGAATCTGGAAGATATTGCTGTCAATAAACATTAATATACACATTACAATTACACTGTACTGTGTGTGAGAGAATATTATGTAGGGCAAGACTGATTATAGAAGTTTAGTTAGCTAGCTAGCTATTTTTTTAGTATGATCATCATAGACATATGAACCAAACTGATCCTCTGATTCCTGCCTTTTCCCTACCTCATGCCAACAAATTCAACAGATCAAAATATAAATTCTTCAAGAAAAAGAAAAGACAGTAGGAAAGCTAAAAACTCTAACACCGTTTGGCTATGATCAGACCCGGGTCAGGCTAATAATTTTTAGAAAACTAAAGCTACCCAGCCGGCAAAAACCTGTTTAAAGTCAGCAAAATAACGTTAGAACAACTGTTGCGCGACCAGTTTCAAATGTGAGTTGCAAAAATTCTCTGTTCATCTTCTATTATGAGTTAAAGCTCTTACTAGGTTAAGTCTGAGTCTCATGTAAATTTTCCTAAGACTTTAGGTGAATTTTCTTGTTTCTCAGACTAGTCTAGTCTCTTTATAAAAGTCTAGTGTTTAATGAT
>JAULBZ010009015.1:0-10312 GCA_032360805.1 Neoturris breviconis | reverse complement strand
GCATCATATAAATATAAATCATATACAGGGTCATAAATATGTTTAAAATAACACGATGCCACAATGAGCCAAAACAAGCATTAATGCAGCATTCAGGTAGCATAGAAAGTACTATGCAATGCAATCATTTATAATAAGCATTGGACATCACCTGTTCAGCAGAAAACTACACTCAAAAACATTTCTCCACAGGTGATGTCTGGCAGTTACTTCAAGGCTTGTTAAGCAGATTTAAAATTATTAACTTGATTGAGTTAATGAGCTTTCTTCCTTCTATCAATTCAAAATGTTACTAGAAAAATAAGTAGAATTTATGGAGGCAAACCAATTTGTTAAATTCATGAACCTTTGAATTTGCAACTGTTATAAAAGTTTTCGTATTGCTAGTTTTCTTATCACTTTTTATAACTCATTTCATACATGGAACATTTCCATTTAAAGCCTGTTCCACACTAATGACGCAGTTGTAGTACGCAACAACAAAATTTATATACAACATGTCGCTATAATGAATTAAGCACTTCGGGCAAGAAGCACACAAAATAATATCACAATATTTCGATAATATCACAACATTTATTGTATGGTGCATGCTTACAACTCTTGTTTCTGCATCATAGGTGTGAAACAGGCTTTAAATGGAAATGTTTCTCGTTAAAACATTTAGATCAAAGTGTCTTTTATTATTTCAGGGTTTGTATAAATAGATAGGCACATCATTATTATATTTCAAATTTTCTACAATCATTAAAATCTAAAAAGTGAGGAGCTGGCACGCAACTCTATATTTCATTATTTGGCTATTAACTCAAGTAATGGTATTATGAAACTTAAAAGCTTGAGATAAGCATAAGCATAGCCATTCATAACTCTCCACGTTTGTAACTCACTATCTACATATAACCATGAACCTCCTCTCTCATTAATAGAATCGTTCCAGATGGGTGCATAGAAGGAATGTTAACAAAAGTTATAACGTTCTAGAATTAGAATGTCAGAATATAATTTAAAAATACAGTAATAAAGTTCTGACCAATCATAGTATACCTAGTGGGCAAAAACTTGTTCAAAGTCAGCATTTAAGACACTAGAACAATGCTATTCGACGTTGCTTAAGTGTCTTCACTGCTAACTTTGAACAGGTTTTTGCTTACTGGGTAGTTAAAACCCCTGTAATTTAAACTCTCAGGGGACTTGAAGATAGTTTGAATTATAGAGGCAAATTTATAAGAAGTGACAAGGAATATTCATTTAAGGGACTAGGCAAATGGAAATGAGTAAGGATTATACACAACTGAAAACTAAACTGAAAAAACACTCCTCCACAGATGATGTCCAGCAGTTATTTCAAGACTTGCATTGGAATTACAAAGATTCAATGGTATAAATTCAACAGCACTGTGGTTAAAATAACAGTAAATAATTACTGAGGAGGGAGGGAGGTTTGAGCGTAAATTCAGGTCTTGTACCTGAAGCTATTCTCAAAAACCACTCCTCCACAGTGATTATATTGCTCTTATTTCAACCACAGCAACAGTTACATAATTTATATAGAAATATTCATGCTCTGAGGAAACATATTTGTAATTTTAGCAACGTCATCTAATAATGGATTGTTCGTTAATACTAGTTCCTCAACTCCAATTAACGAAGTGCAAAATGAGGAATTTGTTAAATTATTGTTACTCAAATTAAGCTTCTTGCAACAATTCAAATATTGTCCATACATAAAGCAAGTCAAATCCTAAAAAAGAGAAACAATAGTAATCACTTATCTGAAAAGATAAGTATTCCTATAATGGCAGATGAAATTTCTTATAGCAAAATTAATTTCTGACATCACCTGTGGAGCAGTATTTTTTGAAGCTGAAAATTGCAAAACCACTTCTCCACAGGTGATGTCAGACAGTTATTTTGATTTGCCTCCATGGGGTGTGAGATCTCACTAAACAAATCTAGATTTTGCTAAAAAAAAATTCGAACAGATCGTGTCGAAAATAAAATTTAAACAGAAGAGTAAGTCAATGATATAACGAAAAATTACGATGGACAATTAAAATCCCTTTTTTGTAGATACTCCATCCAGAGTTGACAGAATCAAATATTTTGCAATTATGGATGATCAAGGGGAATCCTGGGCAAGGCAGGCAGGTAGGAAGGAGGTTTTGCAATAATACTGTTTACAGACAAAATTATTATTTTTATTCTCCAAAGTAATTTGAATTACACAGTCTAATTACAAGCACATTTACACAGTCTAATTACAAGCACATTAAAATATAAAGCACTACCAGAAAGTCTAGGTAAATTTAAAATATGAAAAACTTGTTGATCATGTAACATCTCATCAAAAATCGTATCACACATGTGTGGAATTAGCAACTTTACTTATAGCTACTACTATTATATATAATAATATAGTAAAGGAAAAGTATAGACTTTGACAGGGGAGAGAGACCAATAGAGTTGGAAAAATAATAAGAATGCTAATACATACCATCCCACTAAGATCAACTTCTATCAATTCACTCTATAAAAACAAACAAAGGTTTCTTGTTATCTTTCCATCTGTGGTTACAATAAAAGCATATAATCACTGTGGAGGAGTGGTTTGTGAGCATAACTTTATCCACAGTGATTATAAAATCGTTTCTCTATCTATTCTGTGAATATTCTGTGAAAAATTTCTCTGACCATCACTATTTTTAAATCCAGAAACTTGGTCTGATTGTGTAGTTCTATCATCAACTTTCATTTTCAAATTAGATATATCATTTCCGTGTTTCTTTTACTTTTGTGATTTTATTGCCGTGTATTTGGGATAGTACTGCACTACTCTTCCTGTAAACTTGTATAGTTATATTGTTAGGAGATGTAGAGATTTTTTCACAAATACGCATGCTCGAAATAAATTCCGCGCAGGATTTTCCCGCCCGATATATAATAGATTACCTTCTCCTGAGAAAGCCTTTCCAATTCATTCTCAATACGATATTTGCTTCCTATAATAAAAGAAAAAAATTAATATATGCATTCTGTATGATGACTCTTACCATTTCACAAAAACAACTGTTATAAATGCAGTAGAATACTATTTCACAATAGCAGACTATAATGTTTTGCAATCAGTAGGAACACCGTAAAGTTCCCATAGTGAGCGCACTGCTTATATTCAAAATTGGTAAACATGCGCTTACATTTTGATTGCGCCAACTTTCAGGGAGCAGTCACTTTGAGATGGTAGCAAAAAAGAGCAGAGAGAAAAACAAAGAACTAATTTCTTGGATAATATTATTTCTAAACCAATAATTTTTATTCCTGTCAATCGTGGGCTTCAAGACCGAAGATTGCACAGACTTGTAACATATGATTCCTTTTGTTTCAAGGCCCTCATTCTCAGTATAACACCTCTAACACTACAACGTGACCACAATGGTAAAAACTTTAAGAACTATGGCAAGCCTAAAAATAACAGCTGGACATCACCTGTGAAGGAGTGTACAGCTAAAAACTATACTCCAAACACTCCTTCCCAGGTTATATCAGACAGTTATAATTTCAGGGTAACCATTGAGTTGTTTTGATTTTTAATAACATTAAACTTACTTAAGTCTTTATAATATCCAGTTCGCATCTGGTCAACTTTAATTAATCTCGCTAAGAGTTCCTCAATCTCACTCATGTATTGTTTGCAATTAAGAGCATGCATCAGATAAATGATGGTTAACATAGTCCCTAATAAATATAAACAATGCTCAAAATAATAATGAAGAAATAATCATATTGGAGGAAGGCTTTTTAGCATAGTTTCAGTCTTTCATTCCTCCACAGTGATTATTTGCTCTTTATTTCAACAACTGACAATGTCTTGAAGAAAGCCAGAAAAAACAATAAACAAGGTCCAGCAGTCAAAATAAGCGTATATAATCACTGTGGTGGAAGGATTTTTCAGCATAGCTTCAGGTTATGCTTCGTAGCCTTAAGCCATGCTCAAAATAAGTCCTGCACAGCGATTCACGTCCACTGAGAGGCCATTAGAAGAAATTGTTTCGTTCTAAATAATTATGTTATTCTTAAATATAAGAATCTATTACATGATATAAATAGTTGTTTTTAACGATACAAATTTATTCATGATGACAGTTCCATCTAATGAACAATAGTTTTTGACGTGTTGCAAAATATGGAAGTCTTGCAAAAAAGAATTGGTTAAAATAGTATGATAATACATGATTCATTAACGTACTTGTAATGATTTTTTTTTTTTGGATATTACAAATGACATGGACAATGTTGACATGCAGGATTTAAAATAACTGCCAATCATTCTGAAAAATCTCTACTCCGCAGGAATGACCAGCAGTTAATATTAATCTCTGGGTATTTTTTGTATCTCCCATTCTCTTTGAGAATATTTAACTATTTAGCTCATATCCTGTTCTCTTCATTGATATGACATGGATATTGCTAGTATGTCTTTACCTAAACAAAACTCAATTCCTGTTGGCTGCAAATTAGCCTCCAAAGATGCTCCTCCACAGGGGATTGCCAACGTGAATTCAGAGGTCTGCAATTCTTAATAAAGCACTTACATTTATTGTCTTCTTCTTCTTCTAATAACATTTTACATGCATCTAATTCATTTTGTAAAACTGATTTTTTTGTAGCTGTTTGTGAGCTAAACAATCAAAAATAAAATACGTTCACTGAACAGTAGTAACCCAAGTTCTGACAAATTAAATGACATTTTGTATGGTGTTAATACTTGGAAGCACAATATGCAAAATTTCAAAGGAAAATAAAGAAAAAAATACTTAAAATACTAAAATAAATTGATTTATGAGAATAAAATGGCATAAAGCATGAAATGATTACTCAATAGTAGTTATTTAAAAGAAAACTTTTAAATTGCAACAGTATAAAATCAAGACCTCACAAATTTGTGTATAGATAAAAGCATTAATTTATTAAAATTGTGAAATATCCAAAGAGTAATTAATACATTTCCAAATAGTATTTCTTACATTTTTAATATCCATTAGGAGCATCTCCAAAATTCGTTTTCGAAACGCAGAATCAATAAATATGAGAAAAGTTAATCTACGAAGAAGAGTGTTAAGTTAACAAACTTGTAATTGATTCGGTACAAAGAAACCAATCAATTGCAAAATCATTAATTCAGCACTCTTCCCTTATGAATAAAAATGTAATAGAAAATTTTAAATACCATATTACTTCGAATAAATGCCCAGGGAATTTATTTAAAGTTTCCGTTTACGAGCCATTCAAGAGGAACATTTATTGACTATTTCAGATTTTACTCTATTAGTAATTGGCTTTTTTGACTCGTACAAAGACTTGGGACATTATGGCCCGCCCCCATCCATAATTCATAAACTGATAGTTTAGCTATGACACTTTGACACTATTATTGAATAATACCTGAATATGAAACTATTATCGTCTTGAACTGACAAAGTGTCTTTTATCCAACAAAGGTTAGTACTTCTACAATCTATAAATAAATGAAACGTCCAGTAATAGCCTAAAATTGCCACGAAAATCACATGAAGAGTCTTCCATCTTTTTAGATTAGTTTTAGGACTAATTTTTAACTCATCTCTCACTCTGCCTGAGAAGTCATTGTTAATGATTTAAAAGGATTCCTGTAAGCGTAGTTAATATTAAAGATACGAAAAACATTCAAAGTAGTTTAGCTTTAAAATATCTCAAAATTTTAATAAAAGTACTGAAAGCAAAATGTAGTTGCAGAGAAGGAGAGCAAATATTAAATAACTTTTCTCATTACCTTTTTCAGTACCACAAAAGGTACAAGGAAGTAACTTTCCATTATGAAAAAATACAGATTGTTTTTATGTGAGTATTCTGCGGTTAAAAGTATATTGAAAATTCTGACATGAAAATGAAGCACCCTTTATGAATATTGAATCTCTATATATAACTCTAGATTATGACCTTATTATGTCAGGTAGATATTATGGGAACATCATTTCAACAAATATCATTTGCGAATAACACCGAAAAAGAATCATCCCTACCGGCAAAAACCTGTGCTGACTTTGAACAGATTTTTGCCGGCTGGGATTAGTCAGCCAACTTTCAGTTCATATTTTGAAGTTGTATATTTGAGGTCTGTCACATAAAACACAACTAGTTGCTAGTATCATTTCAATCTCAATCATTGTATTAGAGTTTGTTTACCTTTTTGAAGATTTAACTTTAATTCTACTATACAATCTTTTATTTCTGGAAAAGACACTTTTATATTAAGATCAATCTTTGCCTCTGTTTCTAAGTTGGATATCTATATCATTTGTTAAGGATCTGTTGTAATAGTTACAAATTATTAGAAATTATGATGAGATAGTGGTCTAAAAAAATTGTACCTACAATCCTGGTCATAAATACTTGAGACAAAGTGAAATTCTTGCATAAATTCAGAATTTCAACTAGACAAAAACCCATAAATTTTAATTAGCAAAGACAAACTGCACAAAAATTCAAATTTGGTCCAGGAGCATGGGTACGACGCTGCTACAAACAACAAAATTTGTTGAATTTCCAAGAATCCCTAATATCCTAAGTTCTAAAAATTATAATCCATAAATCAACAGTTACCTTAATTTTGCGATTTTCGTGGAAATTGGCCTTTGAAAAATTCATGAATTGCAACATCGCAAAATTAAAAACGCACAAAAAATTCCGTTTATGCTTCATCACGCGAAATTATAAGTTAAGAATGGCGTTAAATTTATATTCTGGATGAAACCTATAAAGAAATGTCCCAATTGAAAAGCCAGCAAAAAATTCCAAAATTACTGATCAAAATTTCGCAAAATGACTCATAACTATTGTCCAACGTTGTATCTTAATGGAAACTTTACATTTTAACTGAGATGATTAACATACAGACCTGATAACTGCCAAGCATCATATGTGGAGGAGTAAGCTGAAAACTATACTCAAAGAACACTCCATTAAAGATGATGCATGGAAGTAATTCTTAATCGGCTTATAGTGATACCTGTAAAGTTAGGTGAATAACCATTAATAGTGTTCAATTTAACCTATAGATCAAGTTATTTGTAGCAATGTCAACCAGTTGATTTTAATCGGTTGATATTCAAGTAGAGTAAAAATACAGTCTCAATGATTATTGTAGACTCAACCAGTCAATCACAAGTATAAGAATAAATAATCACTGTAAAGGAGTGCAAGCATAGCTAAGGATAGAAAGCCTGAAGATATGCTCAAAAATCCCCTCACCACAGTGATTATTTACCCTTAATTCAACCATTTATAGTAATCCTAGTTGATATAACTAATATCTATATTGAAGACCTGTTTACACATTGTTTGGACAAATCTAAACAATGATGAGAATACTGTTTAACATAGTTAAGGATACCCATACACAACTACATGTATTATCACTTCCAGTATATATTGTTTCAGAAGACTTCCATTCAATAGCGTATGGCTCTCCATTTAATACACAATGTTCCGTTGACGGTTTCTAAAGATACAGAACAATTCTGAATTAATAGAAATCTTTTGAGAAGAGTAGAGTAGAGTATACATCACTTTTGGAGGAGTGTTTTTGAGTATAGTATTCAGCTGAAAACTACACTAACAAACATTCTCTCACTGGTGGATGTCTAGCAGTTATTTTGAGGCTTGTCCCCCAGTGGGCAAAAAAACTTGTTCAAAGTCTGCAGTGAAGACGGCTAGAACAAAGTTGTTCGACAATGTACCAGCGTCTTTACTGCTGGCTTTGAACAAGTTTTTGCCCATTGGGGTACTATCTTGAAGAAAATACTCAGAGCCCAAAATAAGACAAAATAATCACTGTGGAGTAGTGATTTTTAAGCTCACCACTTCAGGTTAGAAGCCTGAAGCAATGCTCAGAAATTCCCTGTAATTTGTCTGACGCTATAGAATGGAATAAACCTAAAGTAACCGTTGAACATCACCTGTGGAGAAGTGTTTTTTCGGTATAGTTTTCAGATACAAAGCTTAAAACTATATGCAAAACACTCATCCACAGGCAATGTCCAACAGTTATTTCCAGGTTGAGGGAATGTTGTGATGCTAAACAATAGCAGCTTAGCAATGTACAGCATAATCACCCTTTTGTTGCAAACAAAATGGCATAGTAAAGGTTCATCTAAAGGCTGTTTTCCATCTAATCATAAAGGCTGTTTTCCACTTCAGAAAAGTTCCGCAGAATGAAAACGGAACGAAAAATACGCACGCATAGAAAGAAATTATAGACATTGCAATGGTAGAAAGTGTGATGTCAATTTCTATCAATGGAATGCCTATAATTTCTTTCTACTCGTGTGCATTTTCCGTTCCATGGAAAATGTTCTGAAGTGGAAAACGGGCCTTAATACATCATGTGATAGTAAGTGGTCGAAATCGGGTAGGAATGAATATTACTTACATCTACAGGTTGAGAGAAACTTGCAATGAGAATCAGAGGTTCTCTTTGTAAACATAAAGAAAGAAGTTGTATTTTTGGCCGTCCTAAAACAATTTAATAATAATGTAATGTATCTTTGCCTAATCTAAAATATAGTCATACATCAGTTCTCAATATAAGAGCAAATGATCACAGTGAAGGAGTGCCTTCATGAGCTCAGCATATATAAGAGCAAACGATCGCTGTGAAGGAGTGTCTTCTTGAGCACAGAGTATATAAGAGCAAATGATCAATCTCTTCTTGAGAATTGCATCAGACTTTATAGTTGCAGTGGTCAAAATAAAAGCAAATAATCACTGTGGAGGAGAGATTTTCGAGCAAAGCTTCAGGCTATAAAGCCTGAAGCAATGCTCAAACATCTCAAAACAAAACAAAAAAGTTGATTGAAGATAAAGGTGAATTAATACTTCAGTGTTCAAAACAAGAGTAAATAACCCATGTGCAGGAAGGATACTAGTGCTGCATTGCTTCAGGTTTTTAGCCTGAAACAATGCTCAACCAGTGATTATTTACTCCTGTTTCAAACACTGATACTTCATACGTTTATTCAACATAAAAGAGATTTGAAATGTTTTTCAAAATAGCCCTTCAAACTATATCCGTTGCTTCATTCATTCTTAAAAACATGAAATGAAAATAATAAAAGAATAAAGAAATAAATATATTGTAAAAATCAATCAATCAAATCCAAAGTAAACTATTTTTAGTTTGCCTTACTTTTTCCAAGCAGCCATCGTTGATAAAACCATGCACTTTGGTCATTAGGATCAGTAAAAAAGGCATTTTGCGCTAATTCAAATTCTGAAATAAAATTAGAATGAGTCAATGATGGATTTATACAATAGACTGATTTAGATGGTAATCTATACATAGTTGATGATGCCATAAGATTTTTACGAAAAACTTTGCGCCATTGTTGAGTATGTTTGCGAATATACGTTACACGCTTATTTCTGGATATAAAAATCTTTCAGGGGAGAGACAAGGACCTGTTATATACATACTTTCATGGATCAGTCAAACTAGTGGAAACAAATGCAATGATTTTGGAAAAATTAAGTCCTACTCTCATTACAGAGTATAAGCCAATTAAGGCATATTTGACAAATCAATCATTGCATATTTGAAAGGTTTACGTTGCACATTTGACAACTTTCCAAAGTATTTTTGAAGTCAAACATTTCTGGACATGTTTGAATCTTTCATCGACATTCTGCATTACAGACATTGCCTTGCAACAAATTGTGCAATGCTGTCAAAAATGTTCATATATATATTGTAAAACGCCACACAAAAACCTCCCAAATTTTAATCAATCTAAAAAATGGATTTAGTAATGTGAGTATAGATCTTTTCTCATTACAAGAGTAGATCAACAAGCACAATGGGTTTGTTCCGCAATTTTATTATCGAATTGAATTTACAATCAGTAATATATTTTTTAATTGTTGTCACCCAGTAGTTGAATTAAACCAATTCAGATAATTTCTGATGAATTGGATTAAAATTTTCGGTCTTTTCCATAATTAACTTACAAATAGCAGCCGATAAGGTTGCATAGATAGTATATCAAGCGTGAAAACTTCATTATCGTTTTCAGTTTGCCCGGCTGAAAACATTGCAATTCATTGCAAGCTCATTGACTTGACACCTTCCTGCATAGTATGATTTTTGTTGAATTAGATCAAATTTAGTTTTTAACACTACTAAAAAAGATGCTTTTGGAATTCAGTGGGCAAAGCTTGTTCAAAGTCAGCAGCAAAAACGCTAGAACAATGTTGAAAATGTTGTTCTAGCGTCTTTACT
>JAULBZ010009014.1:0-10313 GCA_032360805.1 Neoturris breviconis | reverse complement strand
GATTCTGACGTCAATGTATTACATTAACTGCAGAAGCAAACAGACCAAGTGAGATCTGGAAGAATTGAACTTGGTCTATGGAAGAGGCTAGGGAAACCATTTTCATTTTTAGATCATAGTTTCCAGATCATTTCCAGATCATAGTTTAAAAGGGTCAACCATATACCAACGTACTAAGACCTGAACCTACAACGCACATATACTGGATAATATTAGAAAGTAAAAGTAAAGTTTGTCTTGTTACCAACTCTTCAGACTCAAAATATTTTAAAAATATTTTGAAGAAGGAAGCTTCCCAAAAACAAAAAGGATACTTAAATTATCATTTTCATGAATGCGATCGCAACCTCACAGAATTTCTTTTTCAAAGATTTTCAAAGTCCACTCTTATCATCTCCATGTGGTCAAAAGCTCACCAAAGCCAATACTTATTCTTTTCATGAATCCAGTCAAATCCTCATAGAAATCAAATTTTCTAAACTTAAATTATCGATACTCGGTCCCAAGTCGACGAAATTGAAAAAAGATGTCAAGTTTTGTAACTAGCTAGAATGTTGATATCAAATTTCATGATTGTACCCCTCCGTTTAGTCCATTGGACCAAAACATAATTTGGACCTGATACTCGGACCCGAGTGGACGAAATAGAAACATTTTTCGCGAATCCTTCCGAAATATTGCCTCAAATGCTGGTACAAAATTTCAAAATGGTAGCACTCTGGGAACATGGTCTAATAAGATATGCAGCCGCTGCCACCAAAGCAATATGATAGCAATAGCCCATTCAAACTTTTTTTTGGGCTAAAAATATTTCTTTTCTTATAATTTGTTTTGACATGGTCTGTAACACCCAATGTCTGCTTTGACAATTGACTATATAAATACTTACTTATAAAACGATCCTGACATAATACCAGTTGGACTAGTTTCATGAAGTTCTTTCAAAGATTTCTGAGTGAGAAGTGGTTTACCATGCATGTCCTCAAACCATAGGAAATAAGAATAACTAAAATCCCCATCTCTTACAATCAATGACGTATACCCATTTAATACCATGGTTTCAGTGTATTGCCATAAGTCCCATATTCGTTGTTTGATGACGATATATATGGGAAGTTTAAGATGCGAGTTTGAATCGTTGTTTACATTTATTGTTGGTGCAATCAATTGATCAATACTCCTGTAAAACAATATTTCTCTATCAGTAGATTGTTACTTTCCACTAGAGGCTTCTTATAACAAGTTATTACCTTCACAAATTATGTAAATGATTTGTTGTTCAAAGTATAAACTTGTTTCAAAGCAATAACTCCTTTTTGTGCAGTTACTTTTTTAACAACACTTACAAGAACATTAGGCTGAAATTTAGCTAAAAGTTAAGAACATACTAAGAACATTTCAGACTGAAATTCGTGAAATGTTTAAGAGCAAGGGTAAATAATATGTATTGTTCTTATATTGGTTGCTTATGTTTCGAACGAGACGATGAGACTCACTTTTTTCGATTGTGTCTTGCCCAATACAGTGTTATAGTTATTTTAAGTCTTTTTGTTAAGAAAATAATTAAGGATATCATAAGAACATTTGAGGCTCAAATCAAAGGAAAAATAAGCACGAGACTAACGAAAATTTGGGGTGTTCTTATTTAAACAAATGTGTATACAATCAGCCAAAAAAAATCAAGCTCTTTTTATTATAAATATTTTGGCCTGGACACAGAATGAAATGACATAAACAGTGTGATATGGCAGGGTTCAGAAATGATTACGGAGGTCATTTTCCAAGAATTTCTTCATAATACATAGTCATTTTCCTGATTTTTTTGCTGAAAAATATACTTTTTCCCTGAGTACAGTGGAAAAACACACTTTTTCCAGGATTTGTTTTTTGACAAAACGAAATATCAATTAAATACTATTTGTTATAAGCGTACTGAGATTCAATTGTGACAATGGGATATCTGAACAGGAGAATTACTATGATATTTTATATTTCTCCAAATAAAGTAGTTCTTCAGAACACAACACCTATCAGAAGCTATTTATATAAAGAGTGACAGAACCGTTTTCCTGAGTTTTCCAGGAATTCTAAAAAATTTAATCAAATTCCAGATTTTTCCAGATTTTCCCTGAATATTACTAAAAGCAGCTAATTTTCCAGGTTTTCCAGGTTCCGTCTGAACCTTGTATGGCAATCTTGTAAGAGACATTGGATAGTTTAGGAGTATCATATTATCCATTAGATCAATAATACGCTCATCATCTAAGAACAAATTGTGCTTAGTTCATTTGAGAAAATAATAAAAAAAAAAGGAAATTTTAAACAAACAATAAAATGGCTAATTCAGACTGGAAGAAACTTCCACTTCAATTCAATTGTTTTTTATCAAATTAAAATAAAAAGAGAATAAGAAACGTATAACCCTACCAAGAGATTTCGCATGTTTTTTTCCCTAATTTATTTATTTTTCTCCAAAATTAAATATGGCATTTTCTCATTGTTATTTTTTAAAAAAATTTAACAAGAAATAAAATTCATTTTTGGCTAATACTCGTGCATGGTGTGGACAATAGTTTAAAATAGCTTCAAATTGAACCAAAGCTCATTGCAAGCATGAGAATCGGAAAATGGTTTGCATCATTTTTTTCTATTTTTATTATTTGAAAACAACATTAGCCCTAATACATACCTCTTCTATTTATCAGAGACGTTCAGGAAAAATATTTTCTTTTCTTGGATTTAGTGCTTAAATTGTTAGATATTGTCAAGTAATAGTATAGTAAGTAGGGATTCCCATTCTACTTGGAAATCATAACCAGCAGCTCAACATCAAATTATGGAAAACGAAAATAACCAAGAAAATAACAATCTCACCTATTGACATAAATGAAATGAACAAGACCAGGAAAATCATTATGATATGCGGTCATAGTCACATTACGCTGTCCCCGAACTTGTAAATATGCACTAAAATGACTCAATCTACGTAAGGCCATTTCTCTAACATTTAGTATAACCTTTAATTGTTTTTCATATCGTGATAAACGTCTCTGCGTATGACTTATAAACAAATAGGTGAAGAGTGTCTTTGTTGACTTGATAATCTCACCTAAACATGTTTCTAATCTAAAAAAATATTAATTATACTTAGGGATCATTTTCAAAATTTGTTTCAAAAAGCAGATAATTATAGAAGCTTTAAAGGAATCAAAATCAATAAAATTTGGAAAAATTAAGCTACGATGAAAAGTGTCAAGTCAACGAGCTTGCAATTGATTGGTTTCTTCGGTACGAATTTTTAGAACAAATTTTGGAGATGGTCCCTTAACAATGCACATTTGAACTAAAAATGCAGCAGTAGTAGCTAGTAGTAGTAGTAGTACAGCTGTTACTTGCATAACTCATATAAAATCCACTGCAACTTTCTACAACTTCTTTTATCAGCAACACACGTTTTGTTATAAGGTTCGAACTCAGTCTCATAATTTTCTACACACTGTACTCTAGATATCTTGAAATCGAAGGAGCAAAGAATTATTCAAGACTCTCCATATTTTGAACATCAAAGGAACTGAAGAATTTGTTTGAGGAAGCGAATATTCAAGTAGTTATTTACTTAAGGGACCACCTCCAAAATTAGTTACCAGGGGAAGGGTGCGGAATCAATGATCTTGCAACTGATTGGTTTCTTCGTGCCGAAGAAACCAATCAATTGCAAGCTCATTGACTTAACACTCTTCATCATAGATTAATTTTTCTCAAAATTATTGAATTTTACTTTTTTAAAGCTGCTAAGATATCTTCTAAGGGAGGTTATTAGTAGTTGAGCACCAACAATTGTCTTTGAGATAACAGCCCAGTAGACAAAACCTTGTTCATCAAAGTGTGCAGTTAAGATGCTAGAACAACGTCTCTCATTGTTGTTCTAGCATCTTTACTGCAGACTTTAAACAAGTTTTTGCCCACTGGGTTAGCTATCGCAATCTTTGTTTCTGGAATAATAATTTTGATAATGATTTTCATTGGTAATAGAGAAAAACCTTTTCATAAGCGCAACTAGAGTTTCTTTTCTAAGTGGCAAAAATATAGTAGGTTTTGAGAAGTGTACTTACGGATTTAAAATAATTGCCGGTCATCACTGTGGAGGAGAGATTTTTTATAATATCTTCAGCCAAGTTTGAAAAATCTCTTCTCCACAGTGATGATGGCAGATATTTTAACAACTGGTATTTAGGTTGCTAGTGTGTATTTTCTTATATCTTTATCATAATACTACTAATAGCATTTTGAGAATTTAAGAATTTTTCAGAACCTCATTTTATGGCGCGGGTATTTATTTCAGGGGGAGGAGGTATTATTCAGGGAAATACTATAAGCAGTGGCCGAAATAAGGGTAAATTTGTAGTCTGATGCTATACTCATAAATCACTCCTTCACAGTGATAATTAGCTCTTGTTTCAGCCACTGGTAAACAAAAGTGGTTATAACAAACTATACAAACTTTTGTGGCATAAATTCGGCAGTAGTATCACTGTGTATGAAATCGAGTAAGTCAGCATCCAGAGCAAGTTTCCACGATCTTTCAAATAACTTAACACTATGAAATAAGCGTTCACTTTCAAGCTGAAAAGATCAATTATTACATTTAATTTGAACCGCTTGTCTGAATTAGTTAGCAGTATTTGAAATAAGAGAAAATAACCACTGTGGAGGAGTGATTTTTTAATGTTGCTGCAATGCTCAAAATTCACTCCTCCACAGATATTATTTGTTCTTATTTCAAACACTGAATTAATTACCCTCAGAGAATAGGTGCTGGTAGTAGAAAGTAAATATATACCAGGGCTCAGCCTCGTTGTGAAGAACAACTACTTTTACGTAGCGATTGAAAGATTCCAAATCAATAGGGAAAATGAAAATGGACGAGTAGAGGAGCGTTTTATCACACTGTGGAGAAGTGTATCATCAGTGTATTGGTAAGTCTTACATGTTGAACTGCACTGACAAAAAACTCTTCTAGATAAAATGATTTGCAACTGTGATGGTTTGTTCAGATACGATTTAAAACTTGTTTATATAATGATTAATACAATACTGGATACCTTAAGCAGAAATTCAAACGGGACTAATTTTCAGACACATCTAAAATCAATAATTTACCATTGGCGTCACATGTTTATGACCCCTTAAAACAAAAAAAGTCGAACTGATATACCTTAAAGTGGGTTTCCACTCAGGATAATTATCTGCAGATCGGACCGAATCGGATATTTTCTCGCCTCACACATGCTCAGTACGAACAGATTTTCGGTTCGATCCATAATGTCCATTCCGGCAAAATAAAAAGGATACGGATACGGATATATATTTTTTGACCAATCATGTTGCTAGTATGTGATCACATTAGAAATACAGATTTTCAAAACGATAGAAAGCCAAGTCAGAAGACAAGACGAGATGTAATAAAAGATAGAGCAGTAATTTGACAGCAAGAGAAAAGTAGAGGGAGTAGCTGAGTATCAGAGCTTACAATTATATCAATGTTACTAATATTAGCAGCAACAACTAAAATCAACTGATTTCTGTAGAAGTATCAACAGCAGCATATCTACTGATGATTTCTAAAAAGAATTTAGAGAATCTCTGCAAACTCAAGATGAGGACAACCAAAATTAAAGTTCCGGGTAAATTACGAATGTTTTCGTGATTGAATATAACTTAAGATTTTTTATCAATAAGTGGTACTCTCTTTCCCATTATAGTTGCCTAAATATTCTTCTTACCCATTCACGTTTTTGTATTTATTTCTCGTAAGACTTGGATTCTTCTCCTCAGCAAAATAATTATAAGCAATGATCGTAAGTTCAGATCCACCATAGTTGTTTACAAATAAAGTTAGTTTACAAACTTTTTTTGCGTGCCTGATATTTATTAACCATTACTGGAAATCATATGTTGAATCGAAATAGAATGGATAGTTATCCGATCTGGTCCAATCCGCGGAAAATTATCCTGAGTGGAAACCTGCCTTTAATTCTATGAAATTTCGGATTCTACTAATTTTATATACTAGCACAGAGTGTCTGAAAATCAATCTCCTATGAACTTTCATATGCTTCAGGTAGTCGTATCTGGTATTATTGTCAATTTTTGAAGCTAATTTGTAAAAAAGTGGATTGTCATTTGACTAGATTCATAATGACAGCGTTAGAAATAAACTTTGGAGAAGTGATGCTTAAAAACCACTCCTCCATGGTGATTATTTGTTATTTCGAGCAATGTCATGGCAGTAATAGATCATTCAGCTTTACATTTACCTTCAAAAAATTTTCCATTTGTAAGAATACTTACATCTGTATGTTTAAATGAAGCATTTTTTATTCTATTGATACACCTTTCTGTATTCTCAAATAATTTTGCACGAGATGATTGAACTTTATGAGATTTTAGCTTTAATATCTTAGTTACACAATGTAGTAGCGTTTGAATGTATGTGGCAAGGTTCATATGACGGTTCTAAAATGGAAAAGGGTTATACTAATACAACTATCACATATACATGAACTCATTGATTGAAGAGGTCACAATGAAAGGCAAGCCTTGATATAACGGTTGGACATCAACTGTGGAGGAGGATTTTTTGAGTACAGCTTTCAGTTTCAAAAACTCTCCTCCACAGATGATGTCCGGCCGTTATATTGAGGCTTGGAAGGGTTACTAAAAACTGTGAAATCAGAGAAGGACGCAGATTACTCTTTACACTCTATTTCTCATAATAAGAATTAATAAACAATGATAGAAAAGTGATTTTTGAACAGTTTCAGCCTGAAAAATTTGCACAATATCCCCGCACGGTGATCAATTGATCATATTTAGAGAAATGCCTCCAGATTCACGTTTATAACGTTGTTCTAGCATCTTTACTGCGAACTTTAAACAAGTTTTTATCCACTGGAAATGAAAGAGAATAACAACCTGTGATATAACAATTAAAACTGTTGCTTTGTCTAACAATAAACAATGAGCAGTGTGTGGTGCATATCCACAATCACCTGCTTGAAGAAAGATGAACTGTTGGAAATATTCTGTAGTTTCTTCTTTACTCCCATCACTTATGTTATCTTCTTTCTTCTCTTCATTGATCACTTCCGGAATGTCATGTTGATCGCTTGACGTCTCTTCTTCATCACTGTGTTCCTTTTCATCTGAGCTGTTTTTTTCTTCTTCATCTTCGGAAGAACTTAAAATTAATTCTAGGTCAGCTTCATTCATACTCTATAAAAAAGCTCATATTCTTATATCTGCATGAAAAGTACAAGCCTGAAAATAACTGTCAGGCATTGCCTATGGAGGAGTGTTATTGTAATAAAAAACTACTTCTCTACAAGCAATGCCCAACCGTTATTCTTAGTCTCATATGCAACTACAATACACAACTTACTGCATAGAGATACACTCTCTATAATTTGGGAAGTATACATGGTAAAACACCAGTGTCTGGAATAAGAAGAAAAATCACTGTGGAGGAGTGATATTTGAGCTAGAAAGCCTGAAGTAATGCTTAAAATCCCTCCTCCACAGTGGTTAGTTGTTCTTATTTCACACACTGAACACACTCATTTAACTAATTAGGAAGTATACACTAAAAAATAAAATGACCTAAAAAGTCCACATTTGACATACAAATATTGGTTACGAGACATACCAAATCATGGAATAAATTGTGTCCACTAATAGTATCTAAACGGTCCATGTTGTCCGGTACAAAAGCAACTGATGATATCTGTGGTGTGTGAAAACTATCAGCTTGTTGAGGTGTTGAATGAGCTGAGTGATACTCCAATTTTGATGACGATGTAAGAGATGTTGAATCTTCAACATCAACAGGATTTGATTCAGGAGCATGAAACTTGAACAGTGTCTCATCATTTTTGAGTTGAGTTACCGGATCACTTAACGGAGGTGGAGTGCGATATACACTTTTTGGAACTGTGTCATCGTTATATTTGAATTTATTTTTAACAAGTACAATTAACATAAGAATATCAGATGCTTTAAGTTCTGGTGAATGTTCATTTGAGTATAAACCTAACAATTTATTATTAACTAGTAGTAATGCGTGTACTGTATGTCCATCACGGTTCGTTCTTTGTAAAACATCACCTAGCAAATTTAAAGATACGTTGTTCAGCTGCGGATTCACATGTAAACGCTCTAAAGCTTCAACTAAAAACATTTGTTCTTGTTGGCATAATGTTTGCCATGTGAGTAAAAGTTCATGCAAATTGCCCCATGTTTGTTTACGCATAAATTGATAGTCTGGTTTTAAATGCTCTGCAGCACATGGTCCATAATATAATCGAAGAAGGTAATTAAAAACATTTATCTTTCGTTGTAAGAATAATTCAGATTCTTCCCCATCTCCACAAACAGCAACAAAATATAAGTTTGATAACTAGAAAGTAAAAAAAGATACTTCAGATATACATCAGTTTTTTTGAAAATTCCAAGGCTTGAAATATGCATTTCATGCACAAAATAATTCGAAACAAATTCAAGAAATCCAAGGAACAATAATAGAAGATTTTGGGAATTTCAAAATTAATATTCTAAATCCAAAAGTGATTGTGGTCAAATTCAGAAAATGTTCTAAATCAAGTTTTTATGATTTTGGTGTAATGTGGTCAAAGTTTCATAGAAATCAAATTTTCCGTTTCGTTAATATTCGGTCCTGAGAAATTTGTTTGACAGCCTAAAAATGACGTAATCTATTCACTTAAGATCAAGAAATCTCATACAGCAAAACCAGCAAATATCGAGCATATTTTCCAATCATCACATATTTACGCAGGGGTAGCTTTTTTCCGTTTAAAAGTTGAAATATTTTAACTTTCAAATGGGCACGCCAAACTTTTAACCATTATAATTTGTCAATTTTAGAATCCTGCACAGAAATAACTGCCCGTGCGGAAATATATGCTAAATGGAAACCGGACTTTTGAGATAAATCTTAAACGTACATACCTCATTCATAACAAATATAAATCCATTTTCACAAATCATAGACCGATAAGAATTTCCAAGTTCAGCCATATATTTATTTGAAGTAACCAGAGGGGAGAAAAAATGTCCAGCATAGCTAAGTATAGCTTCTTCATCATGAATGACAGATGGTTCTGATGGGTCAATCAAATGTTGTTGGATAGCTGTTTCTATTAGGTGTTTCTCAAATTGGGCATCTTTCCATAGATACAGAAGATCTGGAAGTGTACTAAATACAGCTAAACATTTCATATTAATGAGTTTTATTTTTTCTAAATTAAATAATAGTAATACAAACATAACAGTTGCATTTAGATCATCACCGGACATCACCTGTGGAAAACTGATTTTTAAGTATAGTGCTCAGCTTAAAAGCTGCAGTATAAAAAAACACTCCTCCACAGGTGATGTCCAGCAGTCATATTCAGGCTTATAATAATTAAACACTTTGAACATTTCATGTTTCATTGCAAAAATTGAGAGTATGATGCTTGTGTTAGTTTAAGTGTATATATTTTTTATTGTTTGCAAAATATGCTTCTGTCCTGTTTAAGTTATTATATAAGTGTATGGCATATTTTGTTGCATAAGGAAATATTTTTACATCTTTACATCTTCATTATTTTACCACTTTGTCTCTGTAATTTGTTTTATACCATTCCCAGCAGGCAAAAACCTGTTCAAGTCAGCAAAATAATGTTAAAACAACATTCAGCTCGGTTGTTTGTCTAAGTAGTGGTCAAAATAAGAGTGAATAATCACTACATAGGAGTGACTTTTGAACATAATCTTCAGCATAAAGCTGCTATTTTCAAATTCCCTCTGTGACAGGTGATTATTTACTATTTATCAACCACCTGCATTTAATTATTTACTTGCCATAAGAACACATAAAATATGTCTAGACATTTTAACAAACAAGACAAGCAAATAACTGTTGTTGTTCCATCACAACAGAATGCCTAACTAAAGGTGGATTTACACTAGGTGAAAAATTTCACACAAAAGTCAAAAGAAGACATAAACATGGGAGAAATTGACATCACACCTTGATGAAGCAGGATATTTTTTCATGCATCAGAAACACAACCATTTGATAATTACTTGTAGATATCCGAAAATGTCAGTAAATGCAGGGCTCGAAATAACAGCCGGTCATCGCTGTGTAGGAGAGGTTTTTCAGAATATTTTCAGCCAACTTGGCTGTCAATATTCTGAAAAATATATCCAACACAGTGATGACCGGCTGTTATTTCGAGCCCTGCAAGGGG
>JAULBZ010009013.1:0-10314 GCA_032360805.1 Neoturris breviconis | reverse complement strand
GCGAAATGCAAAAATTTCGCGGATTTTTGGAACCGCGAAAGTTAATGCCCGCGAAAGTTAATGCTCCTAAAGTATTTTTGCTTAAAAACATTTTCACCTAAAAACTATTTTTTACACCACCTGTGTTGGTTCTGATGACGTCATTATAAGTATTGACGTCTACAAGTATATGCCGAAGAGTTATCATCATGTTGAACTAACTTTCCGGAAAGCTTCAATAATATAGCTTTTCAAAACCTTTGGGGGGCGGGCATAAGGTCTCCTCCCCCTCTATTCAGAGCCGCAAAAAGCCCATACTGAATAGGGTTAACCGCAAAAATAAGTCCAATCAAAAAATATTTTCTAATAGTGTTCAAGCGAGAAAGTTTCTCCTAGATAGTGTAATAAAAGAAAACTGTGATAAATTTTAAAGGTACGTATTTAATTATTTTTTTTCTGGCATTTAAAATATCCAGTGAGCAAAAACGTGTTCAAAGTTAGCAGTAAAGACGCTGGAACAACGTCATTGTCATATGTTCGCTCAATACACAATAAACCGATTCACAAAAAAATGAAAATGAGGCATAGGTTGCTCAAAGTAGAAACTTGTTGCAAAGCAGTACTTCCTTTTTGTGTAGTGACTGTCAGACACTGCACAAAATAGAAGTCATTGCATTACAATAAGTTTCTACTTAGTTGTGAAGAGGTCTGTACTTCAAAGGAGAATAAAATAACACAGAAATTCTTTATCATGAAATCTTTATATTTGTGCGTAATAAAAAAAGTCTACACTTTTAAACTGTCATGCTTTTAAAAACTTTAAAGGCGAATTTCAACTAGGCGAATTCGTTCGCACGCATGGCGACGTTTCTTTCAACCAATGTATAATGGCTTCATTTAGAATTTGTGCGAACGTACTCACCTACTGGAAATCCATCTTGAAACGTGCCAAATTATAAAATATAATGTATCATAAAACGTGTCAAATAATAAAATGTAATGTATCCATCACAACCGTTTAAAATTAGTAAAGTTGACACCTGCTGTTCGAAGTATCAGTAGTCACAATCTTGGTTAAAAATTTACAATTTAATAATTGTGACGAATAATAGACGCCACAAGTAGAACAACTTAAGACTTTTGCAAACTTGACAAATCCTGCTGCTCCCAGTGGCCTAGTACTCAAGCTCTTGGAAAATATTCAAATTTTGATGCCATTCGCCTTTTTGCCTAAGTTGAAATTTCAAATTTCTGTACAATAATTTCACTTTGTCTCATAATTTTATTACCAAGATTGTAGCATCTCCCAAATTTGTGGGGTTTTCGTCATGAGTGGGGACTTATTTTCCCTTAATATCTTCATTAACTAGCTTCCATGTAACGTATACTGTATCAGTTAAGAATCATTAGTGGGAAGAAATTCAATGTTTTTTTTATATTTAAACTTTTGTTTTATGTACAAATTCGAAATAGAGCATGCTATTTATGACAAGAGCATGAAAAAAATTTGAAATTGCGAATAGTTTGAAATATAAGAGCTCAAATTTCGAAACGATTAACATTCGAATTAGCGGATGTCTAGTGCAAGATAATTGAATAAGTGATCAAACAATTTAATTGTTTCTGTACAAAAAAAAACACCAAATGAATCAAAACAAAAAATAATCAAATGAAAATCCATAGAATAAATGCACTTTCACAAGCAAATTATATTCAACGTGTTTCGTAAGACGTCACTGTGTAAAGACTACTGAATACGAGCCTGTATAGTATATGACTGAATAAGCGCCCTCCGCCGAATAAGCGCCCCCAACCCCAAAAGTAAAAATATTAATAAGTACCCCTGCTGAATAAGCCCGGGCTGTGTATTACAATGCACAGTTCGGATACAGAGTTATACTGGTCCGTATTCAGTAGTCTTTCATCGTTTAATGGTGTGTGTTAAATAAAAACTGATTAAATGATATGCTGTGTATGCCCTCGTCAACCAACCCAGTGGGCACATTGTTTCGACGTTGATCCGACACCGTGCGTTGATGGCACAGCTATTAAGAAAACCTAAATAGTGTAAAAGCTGAACATAAGCCAGCAAGCACGAGGCGTTGCTTAGGATGTACTGAAAGATACAGCCTTTCGAATTGAAATACAAATGTAAAAAAAAAAAGAAGCACTTTATGAAAGTTGCTTATGATTATGACATTGATTACTAAAAGTTGCTTAACTTTTTACTGTCTGAGTACCGGTTGCTTATAAAATGGTTTCCTATATAAAAAAGTGTATATAAACGGCGATAACACGAATACTCCTCCACAAGTGAAGTCCTAAGTTGCTTTGGTATGGTGAGTAACTTGGCCTAAGTTAAAAATAATAAAGGCATAGAGGCGGACTCAAAATAGAATGTAGTTTCTAATAAGTCCGAAATTTAAGTTAGCTACTAGCTATAATTATGCATCTAAAACAAATTCAAATCAAAGCAAGGAATTTATCATCAGTTGAATTAACTGACGTCGTGTACCCACTGGGACGTGTATGAAATGTAACAATTATTTCTAGAAACTTCATTGCAAGAATTTATTTAATAGCGTGTAAACTATAGTCAAACGACGCTGATACAGCATTGAATCAACGTCACGAACGTCGTTTTGAGCCAATTGACCACGGTGTACGCAAATTATTAGATGTGTTAAAGCTATTTTAGCTAATTACCCTAATTATTTTCTCAATCAAAATTAAGTCAAAAGATATCTACTCTACTTTGTGCTTGCGGGTTTGGCGCTAAATTCTTTTATAATATCTGCAACAAGTCGATCTTTCTTTAAAAATAACAACAATGCTTCTATATATGACCATGTAATATTGTACCCTGATTCCCACCACTGAGTTAATACCATTCCCAATCTTTCGCGAACTTTATCTGGAGCATCTACAAGAATAGCTGTGTCCTCATAAGTTAATAGAAAATGTGCGATGAATCTGGTGTCTCGGCCTGAGGATTTAGAAATCTTATCGAAAACCTTCGTCCTAGTATCTTCAATGGCAAGATTAACGGATGACGCAATAGCTAAATAAAGAGAAAAATAAATAATGTAATGTATATACACAATCTAGGAATGATTGAAATCAAAGGCACGATCTTGAAAGAAGCACACCTAACAGAACACCAGACAACATACAATTGTCCTTTGGAGTAATACCGTATGGCAAGTTGCGAATATGCCGAGAACCGAAACGTTATGATAATGCTTCATTGTAACACTTCATATCAGGGATATAGCCTGGATTGGTGGCTTAACTCGATTCTCTCGAAATGTTTTGATGTGAGAGAGTCAGATTTCACATGGGTTTCCAAAAATTAATAAGCGTCTCCCCCCGCTTATTTGATACTGCAGAGTACGAATATTTTTAATTGAACTCATATCCACCATTACCTTTGCAATCACATTCACAAGTATTAAACAAGAACTATTTATTTTAAATAAAATCATACGACAACATTGTATAAATTTATATACAACTTAGCTAGTTACATCCCATCTTAATTCCAAATTCATGTCAATAGTCTATGTGTCTTGTCATGGTACGTCGTTCGCTCCCAATTTTGTACGCTTAAATCTGCGCATTCAGGATATTTTTTCAGACCGTAAAATTAGTACAACTCGATCACTCTAACTTTACTGTTACTTGTAGCTACTTGAATTACCACACTTATTGTTTTTATGGGCGTGGTTAAAATCTCATAGAACTCAAATTCTCGAAAATACTTCAGTTGTGAAAAATCGAAATAATTTGGCCATGAAATAACTTGTGGGATATAAAAACTTACATCCTGTGTGAAATGAAGTGAGCTTCTCTTGGTCAATTAAAATCCCCAGTAAACCACAATCAGTCAGAGCTTGATTTACATATTTTAATGGATTGTTATGCCATTCAATATTCTGATCGAACTTCATAGAAGTAACTTCCAGTACCGGCTGGTCATATTTACTTAACGGTCCAGTTATTAATGTAACCTCTTCACTAGTCATTAACTTGTTGCAATAACTAGTTCTATTACCACGATTGCCTCCAATTGCTTTGTTTACCAAGTAAGCAATCATCTTCCGTTCCATGTCTGTGCTTTCTAAAAGTTGAAAAATATTGATTAATTGAATTGTTAAATATAAATAAAGTAGTTTTGTTTCCATGCCATGTTATGTTATGCTCCTAATGGCCGGATATACAAAATATTTGCACAGACAACTTTGAATATTAACGGTAACTAAAAGAAATAAATAAAGGATGATGCAGATTACAACTATTACAAGTAGTTCCTACTTGTTTTGGTATAACATTCGAAATCCGCAGGCATCTTTATATCAAAACCTTCTAAGGTTTAGCTTACTTTGCTCGAAACTAATTATTTCAAAAATAATGGTGCTTTTATATTTTTATTGATTTCTTTGCAAGAATTATTGCTTTGCTACTGTAATGGTTATATCAGATTTTGCTTTTTAAAACTAAAAATCTTATGTGGAATTACTCTTTGTCAGTACCTTCTTTTGGATATTACGGAACCAACGAGATTACAAAATTATAGAACCTTATGTTAAATGTCAGGGAAAGTTCTAGAATGTCTTAGTTAGAAATGTCAGTTTAGATAAATATATGGTAACATATGTTTCCGTACACACCAATATTGTTTGCTAATACCAGATAGCTCAACAACAAATGTGCTTATAGCATGGTTAATGATGTGAACATAATTATTTTACTATATGACAGATAAAATTCATCACAGGGATGCAAATGTAACGGAAAGTGAAATGGATAACTGTGATTGCATATTTCTAGATTTTGGATATAATACTTCAGCAAAATAATAAATTATTTCAGGGATTATATTTATCTAAAGTTGAATGATAGGGAATAGATTTATAAGTAGCATTAGCTACAGAAACGTGTAGTGTAAAACATTCAAACCTTGCTAATTCTAGCATGATTAATCGAGGATAAGTAATCTACGAGTTGCAAGTTAGAATTCACGAATTGGATATCACCAGTTGCTACATGGAAATCACCTCTGTACAATCTATAGTTGGTTGTTACATGATGGGAATTACATTATATGATAGGAATTACTTTAATCGGAAACATATTTACTGTGAAGGAGTTTTAAATTACTTATAGCAAGTGCTTTATAGCAACTCAAATCAAGGAAGAATGTAGATGCAATAGTAACTTTTTAAAAATGTGTTACGTTTTCATCTCAAAACTGCCTATTTATTTAACATTTAAGTTTAACTGCGTATTTTTATCTATGTTCCATATAAAAAATTTCTCGGAAGTGAGCAACAATACAGATGATGCAGTAAAGAGATACATAGGAAGGCACCTTTTAAACAATGTTATTCAAACTATAATAAGGACTTTAGACATATACAATATTGTAAAAGTACTGACAAAATACATTTGTGAATTGAAAAAACAACAGAAAAAACATACAATTAAATGGAAGTTGTCAAGAAATCAGAATTTACAAATAAACTGTTGATTAAAAACTGTGGTAAGAGAGATGGTGTCGGGTGACTTTATTTTTGGTTTCATTAATATTTGTATTTATTATTAAATTTGTTCTATTTCATTTTTAGACAAATAATAATGTATGCCTGACGATTGTAACATCATGATCTTCAATATCTTTTAACAAGAAGAAGATTACAAGTGGTCGTCTTCGTTTCCATCATTATTACGTTCATCGTCCGCAGTTACATAACTTCCGTCGCTTTCTTCTTTTAAATCTGTTATATTAAACGGACCAATCATAAACTTTTTGTAAGAGATGCACTTAAAGACTGTAGCACTTTATAATAAGGAGATTATTATTATTATTCACTATTTTTATAAAGAAAGAATATCTATTCTTAAATACATCATAGTACTTTTTACCTATTAATATAAACTTTTGTGAATTGGTCATTTTGAAATATATTACGAGCATAAACTTTTGTGAAAATGCCAAAAAATCGTGATATTCACGAAAGTTTCCGTTCGCAAAGCTTTCTGCTCTATTGGATCAAAGTATTCATTCTGACACTATATTTTAATGTATCCAGAGTAACAGTAACGCAATAAATAATAACATCGAAACTAATATATGTTCTAAAAGTGTTTTCATCGGTGCCAACATTTTATGACCATTTCAAAAATAATATCCATAAAAGTGAATGTAAACTTAATTTGGTACATTATTATTAAGACAGTAAATTAGCATTTACCAATCGAATGTGCTGACAATCAGCTTAATTATAAGAATGAGGGGGCTATATGACGAGTCTAGGTACATCATAAACAAAATAAATATGCATTGAGTGTCACCTTGACGTTTTGCAGTATAACATTTTAGCAGACTAATGTAGCAGTCAATGTTATAGGAATATCAGTGTAAACAAAGTTCATTGAGATTCTCTTCCATTGTTCAAATAATTAAATGGACAACCAGTAATTGGTTTTTAACCAATCTGAATAATTATAATATGAAAATGAACAATTGTGCACACACATCAATTAATAAAGATTCAATTAATTCAAGATTCAATTAATGAAGACTCTGTAACAATATATGAAGATTTATAGTAAAAGAAACATTTTGTAGCTTTCTCACTCTACCCTCCGTTTGTATGCAGAGTATATATTTTCAGTCTATTGCTTGTTGATTTTGTCATGCTTACACCTTTCAATGGTAACTTTTGTGTCATTGTACTTCTAATAAAAGTCAAATTAAATAGAAGCACATTATCAATCAAAATTGTACATCGTAGCTTCATATCAGATATACATCATACTTTAATGTCATTTACGTTCAAGGGAACTTTTTTATGTTTCGTGGGAAGAAACATTTGCGGTTGAGCTATTTAAAAAAACTTTGTGGTCATAAACTGTTGTGGATGGGGGAGAAAGAGGAGGGAGAATGGTTATTTTAGCAATAACAAAATTATTAAAAAGGTTCGGTATTGAAAGCAGCCCACCAAACCAAGCGAAAGTTAAACCTAAGCACATAAATATGATTTGCATACACACATTATACAGTGTTTAAAATATGCCTTTATTAAAATGGCAAAGTTTTAGGTCAAATAAACAATTGGAACACCTTTGTCAAGTTAAGATTGTGTCAAGTTAAGTTTTAAGTTTCATATTAAGGATAAACACCAAAAATGTTATATGGCATTAAGATTTCATGTCCTTATTAAGTTGATAAAGTTTCAGTTCAAATAAACAATTGGAACACCATTATCAAGGTAAAGTTATATCAAATCACTGTGGAGGAGAGCAGTGAAATTTCAAATCATAGCCTAAAGCAATCCTCAAAAATCAATCCTCCACAGATGATATGAATTGCATACACACATTATGCATAATAGCATTATGTACACACCAAATAAAAAATAGAGAATATAGAATTAGTTGTATTAGTCAAAATCTTAACATGGTCAGAATTTTCATTACATTAGCTTCGATTAATTCCATTATATAATATTTTGTCAAATTTATTTTCGTCTTTTTAATTTCGTTCCAGTTTCCATCATATTTCATCAGCTTTCTTTAAAAGTGAGGAAATATGTTTCTCTCTTGGCATTACAGATTTATGATGCCAGGAATCGCATAGTTCATTGAAATAAATACTCATGACATATTGTATCAAAGAAATTTAATTTGTAACAACCTTTACTATTTTTTTTTCTTTCACCAAAATGACGGAAATAAAAAGTGAAGGAATTAATCGAAGTTAATGTATTTCGATTATTACATTCGATATTTTTAAATTTGAAATCAAGTCATTGTATTTGT
The DNA here is from genome assembly GCA_032360805.1 of Neoturris breviconis. Taxonomy (NCBI): domain Eukaryota; kingdom Metazoa; phylum Cnidaria; class Hydrozoa; order Anthoathecata; family Pandeidae; genus Neoturris; species Neoturris breviconis. Next base: position 2,511 of record JAULBZ010009013.1, on the reverse strand, counting down.
ATATACACTTGTAGTTGTTGCTGAGCATTTCTCGGGGGAAGCACATGTGATAAAATTTTTTTTTGCAACTTTCATAAAATTTCAATTAATAATTACTAGGCTCTTTTAGATAATACAATAATAGTTTTATAAAGTATGTTATTGTTGTGCTATGTTCAGTGAGACCATTTATAGTTTTAGTTAGAAAGTAAGTTATTGTTATGTTCAGTGGAACCATTAAGGATAAGTATATTAGATGGAAACATGGTATCTATTAGCAGTGATAAAATCTTGTAGAGGTGGTTGTTATCATCTGTTATTAAAATCAAAAAGAAATAAAGAATAATGAAATAGAAGATTAAATATTCATTTAAAACAATTCATTCTTTTATTAACAAATCTTTCTTTGTTGAATTGTCATTATATTTCTAATTTGAATCATGAGTCATTAATAATGTTATAAACAGCTATACTCGTGCTGGTAATTAAATGGCCCTAAAGTGAATACACCTTAACACACATTAATATTTATTTCAAAATTAAGAAGAAAGCTTCCCAAAATCAAAATGGAGACTTCAATTCTTGAAATGTTAAAAATTATTTTTTTATATTTTTATCATCTCAAAAAGTTGAGGATAGAGAGCTTCCCTAAAATACAACAAAAAGGCTGCTAAAAAAGATTCATGGTCAAAGTCTCACAGAAAGGTTAATTCTCAAAAGAATTTTAAATCCAAACGGTCAGATCTTAATAGATTGAATTGAAAAAAAATCAAGTCAACAACAATCATGAGAAAATGAGAAAATCATTTTGGTGAATGTAAATCAAATGTTCGAAAATCTTCCACTTTTGAAAAAAATCCCTTTTTCACCGATACTCGCTTCCGAGTTGAAGAAATTGAAAAAAGATTCTCAAGCGATCTCGTAATATTACCTAGAATGCTATAACCAAATTTTAGGTTGGTACCACGCCTTATCGGTCCATTGGGTCCGAAAACCCGATTTGTACCTTTTTGCCCAAAACTCGGGACCGAGTAAACGAAATCGAAAAATTTGTGGCAAGCCCTTTTAGAATAGTGCCACAAATGCTGGTACCAAATTTCAAAATGCTAGCCCTACGGAAACATGGTCTATTAAGAAAAGCAGGCCGCCGCCGCCGATGTAAAGTGATAGCAATAGCCCATCCAAACTTTGTTCAGTGGGCTAAAAATCATTAAATAAATATTGCAATGGACATTTGCATGATTACCTAGTAGGGCTTGGACATATCTTTTATATATATTTTCCTTGGCCATTAAAACTAAGGAAATTATGCTGAATTTATTTACTAGTCATATGCTGCATTTACATATTTACTAGTCAGGTAACCAATGAGAGCACATAAACTGTTGCAAACTTCTAAAACCTTCCAGAAGGTATATTTCTGTAAGGTACAAAAATTATCCCCTATGCCACCCGCATATTAGATTTTGCTTTTTGAGCAAATTGGCTCTATTTTCTAAGACGACTTCATCGCGATAATTGTTTCCAGCTTGTGGTTGGGAATCATAAAATTATCATGCGTAATAACATGTTGCGTTCATTCATAAGTTATTTGGCAATGTTCCTGCATTGGCAATGCATAGAATTATAAAATCACGGTCTTTACTGTTGAGAGTCGAGATACCATCATTTAACATAATTGTTTGGTATACACTGCTGATGAAGGCTAATAAGCCAGAAACAGCTGTTCAGTGTTCCTATCTCCTTTCCGGTCTTGTCTCTCTCTATGTGTGGCTTCGATAAAATATAATTTCTCATTTGTCTTACTCTGTTCGACATCTTTCAAGCAATAAAGGGGTTATTTTGATTCGATTTCTGTTATGCTCTTGAAATACGTAATGTTCTCGAATTGTGCTTTAATTATAAGTTTAGTTAACACTGAGACCATTCCAAACTATTAGCAAGTTTGATTCGGCATTCCAAGTCAACTAATTAACTGATCACTCCGTTGTGCAAAACAAACAACTTTTGGAGTGCTCCGTGGAGTTGTCTTCATTGTCTCCAGACGAGTATATGAATAAACGAGGTTTTTTAGTTAATTATGGTAACTTTAACAATTAATTTATTCTATTTCTTGCCTCAAATATTTTTACTCGCTGGTAGAATGTTCTAGATTTGCCATCTGAGTTAATGGAGAAATTCAGTTTGATCAATGGGAAAGAAATGAATCAATCAATGCTAGAAAAGATTCAAAACTCGCATATTCAAATTTAGAAGCTATAGTTACGGTGGTAAACACCTCATCCCTTTAAAACTCGACCACGTTTAACCAACCATTGATTTACAACTCCTTGGGAAGGAGTTGTAAATTTTGCAATGCGTAAATTCCCATCCAATGAGACCATAAATTCAGTATATATCCGTTAACTTAAACCTCTATTGCATAATCACCGTTTTCTAGTCAAGGGTCCTATAAACAATGAGCAACTTTTATGTTTGGACGCCATAATGGGATAGCCTTCTGCGGCTGGTGCTTGACTGTATGTTCATTCA